>JAPZAG010001210.1:0-37061 GCA_027475135.1 Bactrocera correcta | reverse complement strand
CTAGAGCGTTAGCAAAGTTGAAACAAAAATGTGACTATTTCCAAGCCCCTGATAGGAGTAGAATAAAGATTGAAGACTTTCCTGAGAGCTCTTTAAATTATCTAACCAAGGCTTTATGTTTGACCCAACTCGTTTCAATAGTTTAGCCGCTAGAGCGTTAGCAAAGTTGAAACAAAAATGTGACTATTGCCAAGCCCCTGATGGGAATAGAAAAAATACTGAAGACTTTCCTGAAAGCTCTTTAAATTATCTAACCAATGCTTTATGTTTGACCCACCTCGTTCCAATAGTTTAGCCGCTAGTGCGTTAGCAAAGTTGAAACAAAAATGTGACTATTTCCATGCGCCTGATAGTAGTAGAACAAAGATTAAAGACTTTCCTGAGAGCCCTTTAAATTATCTAACCAATGCTTTATGTTTGACCCACCTCGTTCTAATTGTTTAGCCGCTAGAGCGTTAGCAAAGTTGAAACAAAAATGTGACTATTACCAACCCCCTGATAGGAGTAGAAGAAAGATTGAAGACTTTCCTGAGAGCTCTTTAAATTATATAACCAATGCTTTATGTTTGACCCACCTCGTTCCAATAGTTTAGCCGCTAGAGCGTTAGCAAAGTTGAAACAAAACTGTACTATTGCCAAGCCCCTGGCAGGAGTAGAAGAAAAACTGAGAACTTTCCTGAGAGTTCTTTAAATTATCTAACGAACGCTTTATATTTGACCCACCTCGTTCCAATAGTTTAGCTGCTAGAGCGCTATTGAAACGAGGTGAGTGAAACATAAAGCATTGGTTAGATAATTTAAAGAGCTCTCAGGAAGTCTTCAATCTTTCTTCTACTCCTATCAGGGGTTTGGAAATAGTCACATTTTTGTTTCACTTTTGATAACGCTCTAGCGGGTAAACTGTTTGAACCAGGTGAGTCAAACATAATGCATTGGTTAGATAATTTAAAGAGCTCTCAGGAAAGTCATTAATTTTTCTTCTACATCTACCAGGGGCTTGGCAATAGTCACATTTTTGTTTCAACTGTGCTAACGCTCTGAGGCTAAACTATTGAAACGAGGTGAGTCAAACATAAAGCATTGGTTAGATAATTTACAGAGCTCTCGTGAAAGTCCTAAATTTTTTCCTCTACTCCTATCAGGGGCTTGGCAATAGTCACATTTTTGTTTCAACTTTGCTAACGCTCTAGCGGCTAAACAATAAGAACGAGGTGGGTCAAACATAAAGCATTGGTTAGATAATTTATAGAGCACTCAGGAAAGTCTTCAATCTTTCTTCTACTCCTACCAGGGGCTTGGCAATAGTCACATTTCTGTTTCAACTTTGCTAACGCTCTGAGGCTAAACTATTTGAATGAGGTGGGTCGAACATAAAGCATTGGTTAGATAATTTAAAGAGCTCTCAAGAAAGTCTTCAATCTTTCTTCTATTCCTATCAGGGGCTTGGCAATAGTCACATTTTTGTTTCAACTTTGTTAACGCTCTAGCGGCTAAACTATTTTTACAAGGTGAGTCACACATAAAGCGTTGGTTAGATAATTTAAAGAGCTCTCAGGAAAGTCTTCAATCTTTGTTCTACTACTATCAGGGGCTTGGAAATAGTCACATTTTTGTTTCACTTTTGATAACGCTTTAGCGGGTAAACTGTTTGAATGAGGTGAGTCAAACATAAAACATTGGTTAGATAATTTAAAGAGCTCGCAGGAAAGTCTTCAATCTTTGTTCTACTCCTACCAGGGGCTTGGAAATAGTCACATTTTTGTTTCACTTTTATTAATGCTCTAGCGGGTAAACTATTTAAACGAGGTTAGTCGAACATAAAGCATTGGTTAGGTAATTTAAAGAGCTTTCAGAAAAGTCTTCAATCTTTCTTCTACTCCTATCAGGGGCTTAGAAATAGTCACATTTTTGTTTCAACTTTGCTAACGCTCTAGCGGCTAAACTATTGGAACGAGGTGGGTCAAACATAAAGCATTGGTTAGATAATTTAAAGAGCTTTCAGGAAAGTCTTCAGTATTTTTTCTATTCCTATCAGGGGATTGGCAATAGTCACATTTTTGTTTCAACTTTGCTAACGCTCTAGCGGCTAAACTATTGGAACGAGTTGGGTCAAACATAAAGCGTTGGTTAGCTAATTTAAAGAGCTCGCAGTAAAGTCTTCAATCTTTATTCTACTCCTATCAGGGGCTTCGAAATAGTCACATTTTTGTTTCACTTTTGATAACGCTCTAGCGGGTAAACTGTTTGAACGAGGTTAGTCAAACATAAAGTATTTGTTATAAAATTTAAAGAGCTCTCAGGAAAGTATTCAATCTTTCTTCTACTCCTATCAGGGGCTTGGTAACAGTCACATTTTTGTTTCAACTTTGCTAACGCTCTAGCGGCTAAACTATTGGAACGAGTTGGGTCAAACATAAAGCCTTGGTTAGATAATTTAAAGAGCTCTCAGGAAAGTCTTCAATCTTTATTCTACTCCTATCAGGGGCTTGGAAATAGTCACATTTTTGTTTCACTTTTATTAATGCTCTAGCGGGTAAACTATTTAAACGAGGTTAGTCGAACATAAAGCATTGGTTAGGTAATTTAAAAAGCTTTCAGAAAAGTCTTCAATCTTTCTTCCACTCCTATCAGGGGCTTAGAAATAGTCACATTTTTGTTTCAACTTTGCTAACGCTCTAGCGGCTAAACTATTGGAACGAGTTGGGTCAAACATAAAGCCTTGGTTATATAATTTAAAGAGCTCTCAGGAAAGTCTTCAATCTTTATTCTACTCCTATCAGGGGCTTGGAAATAGTCACATTTTTGTTTCAACTTTGCTAACGCTCTAGCGGCTAAACTATTGGAACGAGTTGGGTCAAACATAAAGCCTTGGTTAGATAATTTAAAGAGCTCTCAGGAAAGTCTTCAATCTTTATTCTACTCCTATCAGGGGCTTGGAAATAGTCACATTTTTGTTTCACTTTTGATAACGCTCTAGCGGCTAAACTATTGGAACGAGTTGGGTCAAACATAAAGCGTTGGTTAGATAATTTAAAGAGCTCTCAGGAAAATCTTCACTCTTTCTTCTACTCCTATCAGGGGCTTGGCAATTGTCACATTTTTGTTTCAACTTTGCTAACGCTCTAAGGCTAAACTATTTGAATGAGGTGGGTCGAACATAAAGCATTGGTTAGATAATTTAAACAAATGAGTTGAACCATCTCAATATCGATTGCTAAATGTGTATATACAACAAAATCGACTTTATGCCTAAATATAAGACTATGGAATTATGGCTTTTTGTCAACTTCAGTTCTCTAAAGGAGGTTTATTAACTTAAATATGTTAAACCAGTTATCTGAAGCATTTCGATATCGATTGCGAAATGTGTATATACATAAAATCGACTTTATACCTAAATATAAAATTATAACATTACGGAATTCTTCTAAATGCACTGCCGTTATACCGCTAAGGCTTTATGTAGACTTCAGTATGCTAAAAAATGTTTATTAACTTAATATGTTAAACTTATGATTTGAAGCATTTCGATATCGATAGCTAAAACAAAAAAATCGACTTTATACCTAAATATAAGATCACGGAATTCTTCTACATGCACTGTCGTTATGCCGCCATGGCTTTATATCACCTTCATTACGTTAAAGAAGGTTAATTAACTTAAATATGTTAAACTAATGATTTGAAAATTTTCGATATCGATTGCTAAATGCGTAAATACAAGAAAATCGACTATATACCTAAATATAAGATTACGGAATTCTTCTACATGCATTGTTGTTATGCCGCCATGGCTTTATATCACCTTCATTACGTTAAAGAAGGTTAACTAACTTAAATATGTTAAACTAATGATTTGAAGATTTTCGATATCGATTGCTAAATGCGTAAATACAAGAAAATCGACTTTATACCTAAATATAAGATTACGGAATTCTTCTACATGCACTGTCGTTATGCCGCCATGGCTCTATATCACCTTCATTACGTTAAAGAAGGTTAATTAACTTAAACATGTTAAACTAATGATTTGAAGCATTTCGATATCGATTGCTAAATGTGTATATAAAAGAAAATCGACTTTATACCTAAATATAAGATTCCGGAATTCTTCTGCATGCACTGCCGTTATGCCGCCATGGCTTTAAGCCAACTTCCGTTCGTTAAAGAAGGTTTATTAACTTAAATATGTTAAACTAATGATAAATGTGTATATACAACAAAATCGACTTTATACATAAATATACGATAGCGGAATTCTTCTAAATGCACTGTCGTTATGCCGCTATGGCTTTATTTCACCTTCATTACGTTAAAAAAGTTAACGAACTTAAATATGTTAAACTAATGATTTGAAACATTTCGATATCGATTGCTAAATGTGTATATACAAGAAAATCGACTTTATACATAAATAAGTTTACGGAATTCTTCCAAATGCACTGTCGTTATGCCGCCATGGCTTTATATCATCTTAAATATGTTAAACGAATGATTTGAAGCATTTTGATATCGAAAGCTGAAGGCGTATACAAGAAAATCGACTTTTTACCTAAATATAAGTTTACGGAATTCTTCCAAATGAACTGGTGTTATACCGTTTTGGCTTTATGTAAACTTTGGTAAGATAACAAAGGTTAATTAACTTAAATATGTTAAACTAATGATTTGAAGCATTTCGATATCGATTGCTAAATGTGTATATACAACAAAATCGACTTTATACATAAATATAAGATTACGGAATTCTTCTAAATGCACTGCCGTTATGCCCCCATGGCTTTATATCACCTTCATTACGTTAAAGAAGGTTAACTAACTTAAATATGTTAAACTAATGATTAGAAGCATTTCGATATCGATTGCTAAATTTGTATATACAACAAAATCGATTTTATACCTAAATATAAGATTACGAAATTCTTCTAAATGAACTGTCGTTATGCCGCCATGGCTTTATATCGACTTCAATACGTTTAAGAAGGTTAACGATCTTAAATATGTTAAACGAATGATTTGAAGCATTTCGATATCGATAGCTAAAGGAGTATAGAAGAAAATCGACATTATACCTAAATATAAGATTACGGAATTCTTCCAAATGCACTGCCGTTATACCGTTATGGCTTTACGTAAGCTTCAGTAAGAAAAAGAAGGTTAATTAACTTAAATATGTTAATCTAATGATTTGAAGCATCTCGATATCGATTGCTAAATGTGTATATACAACAAAATCGACATTATACCTAAATATAAGTTTACGGAATTCTTCCAAATGCACTGGCGTTATACCGTTATGGCTTTATGGAAACTTCAGTCAGAGAAAGAAGGTTAATTTACTTAAATATGTTAAACTAATGATTTGAAGCATTTCGATATCGATTGCTAAATGCGTAAATACAAGAAAATCGACTATATACCTAAATATAAGATTACGGAATTCTTCTACATGCACTGTCGTTATGCCGCCATGGCTTTATATCACCTTCATTACGTTAAAGAAGGTTAATTAACTTAAATATGTTAAACTAATGATTCGAAGATTTTCGATATCGATTGCTAAATGCGTAAATACAAGAAAATCGACTATATACCTAAATATAAGATTACGGAATTCTTCTACATGCACTGTCGTTATGCCGCCATGGCTTTATATCACCTTCATTACGTTAAAGAAGGTTAATTAACAAAATAGTTAAACTATTGATTTGAAGATTTTCGATATCGATTGCTAAATGCGTAAATACAAGAAAATCGACTATATACCCAAATATAAGATTACGGAATTCTTCTACATGCACTGTCGTTATGCCGCCATGGCTTTATATCACCTTCATTACGTTAAAGAAGGTTAATTAACTTAAATATGTTAAACTAATGATTTGAAGCATTTCGATATCGATTGCTAAATGTGTATATTCAACAAAATCGACTTTATACCTAAATATAAGATTACGAAATTCTTCCAAATGTACTGTCGTTATGCCGCCATGGCTTTATATCGACTTCAATACGTTAAAGAAGGTTAATTAACTTAAATATGTTAAACTAATGATTTGAAGCATTTCGATATCGATTGCTAGATGTGTATATACAACAAAATCGACTTTATCCCCAAAATATAAGATTACGGAATTCTTCTAAATGCACTGTCGTTATGCCGCCATGGCTTTATATCCCCTTCATTACGTTAAAGAAGGTTAACTAATTTAAAATATGTTAAACTAATGATTTGAAGCATTTCAATATCGATTGCTAAATGTGTATGTACAACAAAATCGACTTTATACCTAAATGTAAGATAACGGAATTCATATAAATGTACTGCCTTTATACCGTTATGGCTTTATGTAAACTTTAGTAAGATAAAGAAGGTTAATTAACATAAATATGCTAAACCAGTTATCTGATGCATTTCGATATCAATTGCTTAATGTGTAAATAGAAGAAACTCGACTTTATACCAAAATATAAGATTACGGAATTCTTCCAAATGCACTGCCGTTATACCGTTATGGCATTATGTACACTTCAGTGAGAAAAATAAGGTTAATTAACTTAAGTATGTTAAACTAATGAGTTGAACCATCTCGATATCGATTGCTTATGTGTATATACAACAAAATCGACTTTATACCTAAATATAAGATTACGGAATTCTTCTAAATGCACTGCCGTTTTGCCGCCATGGCTATAAGCCAACTTCCGTTCGTTAAAAAAGGGTTTTATTAACTTAAACATGTTAAACTAATGATTTAAAGCATTTCGATATCGATTGCTGAATGTTTATATACAAAAAAATCGACTTTATACATAAATATAAGATTACGGAATTCTTCTAAATGCACTGTCGTTATGCCGCCATGGCCTTATATCACCTTCATTACGTTAAAGAAGGTTAACGAACTTAAATATGTTAAACTAATGATTTGAAGCATTTCGATATCGATTGCTTAATGTGTATATACAAGAAAATCGATTTTATACCTAAATATAAGATTACGGAATTCTTCTAAATGCACTGTCGTTATGCCGCCATGGCTTTATATCACCTTCATTACGTTAAAGAAGGTTAACGATCTTAAATATTTTAAAACGAATGATTTGAAGCTTTTCGATATCGATAGCTAAATGTGTATAGAAGAAAATCGACTTTTTACCTAAATATAAGTTTACGGAATTCTTCCAAATGTACTGTCGTTATGCCGCCATGTCTTTATGTCACCTTCATTACGTTAAAGAAGGCTAATTAACTTAAATATGTTAAACTAATGATTTGAAGCATTTCCATATCGATTGCTAAATGTGTATATACAAGAAAATCGAATTTATACCTAAACATAAGATTACGGAATTCTTCCAAATGTACTGTCGTTATGCCGCCATGTCTTTATGTCCCCTTTCATTACGTTAAAGAAGCTTTTTTAAACTTTAATATATTAAACTAATGATTTAAAGCATTTCGATATCGATTGCTGAATGTTTATATACAAAAAAATCGACTTTATACATAAATATAAAATTACGGAATTCTTCTAAATACACTGTCGTTATCCGCCATGGCTTTATATTACCTTCATTACGTTAAGGAAGGTTAACGAACTTAAGTATGCTAAACGAATGATTTGAAGCATTTCGATATCGATAGCTAAATGTGTATATACAAGAAAATCGACTTTATACATAAATATAAGATTACGGAATTCTTCTAAATGCACTGCCGTTATGCCGCCATGGCTTTAAGCAAACTTCCGTTCGTTAAAAAAGGGTTTTATTAACTTAAATATGTTAAACTAATGAGGCTTTCGATATCGATTGCAAAATGCGTATATAAAAAAAATCGATTTTATACAAAAATAAAATTTAGGGAATTTTTCAAAATGATGTCTTACCGAAATGGCTTTTTTCCCCTTCATTACTTTAAAAGAAGGTTAACGAACTTAAATATGTTAAACTAATGATTTGAAGCATTTCGATATCGATTGCTAAATGTGTATATACAAAAAAATCGAATTTATACCTAAACATAAGTTTACGGAATTTTTCCCAAAATGTACTGTCGTTATCCCGCCTGTCTTTATGTCACCTTCATTACGTTAAAAAAGGCAAATTTAAACTTAAATTTTAAAACAAATGTTTTGAAGCATTTCCATATCGATTGCTAAATGTGTATATAAAAGAAAATCGACTTTATACCTAAATATAAGAAAAGGGAATTCTTCTAAATGCACTGCCGCTATGCCGCCATGGCTTTATGCCAACTTCCGTTCGTTAAAGAATTTTAAACTAATGATTTGAAGCATTTCGATATCGATTGCTAAATGTGTATGTACAACAAAATCGACTTTATACCTAAATATAAGATAACGGAATTCATATAAATATACTGCCGTTATGCCGTGATGGCTTTATGTAAACTTCAGTAAGATTAAGAAGGTTAATTAACTTAAATATGTGGGGTTGAGCAACGCTGTGGGGTTGAGCAACTCTGAAACCCTTTTTCGCATAAAGCGCAAGTTTCGAACAAAAAACAACATTTGTCGAGAAAACGCGTACCCGGCGCATGTGACGGATCTATCTGCAGACAACCGAAAAACACAACTATCAACCTCTTTTTTCTCTTTTTAAAACTATGTATCTTAATCGTGTAAATGTAAAGTAATCGTAAATCGTTTTTTGTAATATTTATCCGCATTAAAAAATAAAAAACTTTTATATTCCAACGTGTGAAACAATAGAAAATCGCAAACGTGAATTTTATTCGAATAAAGGAAAAACTCCTCTGTAAGTGCGTGGGTATAATCCCCACATTTTTTGGGGGGCTCGGACGGAAAAAAGAAATTTTTTTTTTTACATGAACCGATAGTGCGAAAAGTGTTTGTTTAAATCACCGCATTTATATACGCCGCCGCGAATAAGTTGATCGGTATAATTTTCATTAGAAATCAAAAATTAAAGCGTAAAATAGCAACTATGACGAGTTTGCAGAAATTTGAATTTTTCGAGCGAAGCTGCGTACAGCCCGAAAAGAAAGCATAAACGCTCTGCACAAATTTGTATTCGAAGAAGATGGCGACAAATCGAGCAGGCAACGTTTGCGAGAATTTATAGGATTCCAATTCGACGAAAACGACGACCGCTGCAAACAGAAGTTTGCATACATCGAAAACAATTTGACGGCCAATGATCTAAATTAAATTTTGTAACGTATTGGGTTTAAGTGGCAATGTAGCCGATGTGAAGCTGCATATTTTTCGAAATTTGCACAATGCGACATTGTTATGTGCTGCAGCAGAAAGCACGAAAAAAGCGACGAAAGACGAAGGTGAAGTTACGACGACAGCGAAAATAATGACGTAGATATTATGCGTAGCTTTGACGAAACAGCAGCGAGTAATATCATTTTCGAATCACCTCAACGAACGAATGCGGTAAGCAGCGCGAATAACCAAACGCAGAAGAGAAATGCAGAGAAGAACGTTGAGCTTGGCGAGAGAGCAGTTACAAAAACAACTACATCGGTAGCGCCGGCACAAATGTCACGATTTGCAATCAACTTTAGAGACGTCGAAGATTCTGTTCGACATTTTGACGGCAGCGAAAATATTTCTGTTGAAGTATGGTTAAGCGATTTTGAAGAGACAGCAATTTTAATGGGTTGGGATGAACTACAAATTTTTATATTTGCAAAAAAATCATTACGCGGTTTGGCTAAGTTATTTATCCAAAGCGAACGGGGAATAACATCTTTGGGAAAAACTAAAATCGGCATTAGCAGAAGGGTTCAAAACAATTGTAAACAGTGCGCAGATACACAAACAACTTACTTGTAGAAAAATAAAAAAGGATGAAAGTGTGCAAGAATATTTTTTGTATATGAAACAATTAGCAATGCGTGGTAACGTTGAAAACAATGCATTGATACAATACGTGATCGATGGTATAAGTGATTTGAATTTAAATAAAACAGTGTTATATGGTGCATCAGACTTAAAACAATTTAAAGAAAAAATAAAAGTGTATGAATCGATTCGGAAAAATAACAAAGAAAGTTTTGAAGTGAAATCATATGAAAATAAATTGGCTAAATACGATAGTAAAACCATAACTTGTTTTAATTGTGGTACAAAAGGGCACAAAAGCTCAGAGTGCAAAGACAAAGCGAAGGGCACCAAGTGTTTCCAGTGCAAAAAATTTGGCCATATTTCAAAAGACTGCTCACAAGTTGAAAATAAAAACGAAAAATGTAATACTCGTTTGTGTGCCAAAAGCAGTATTATGAACAAAGAAGTGTTTATCGATCGAAAGAAATACTATTGCTTATTGGATACGGGAAGTAAATTTAATTTAATTACGGATAATGTTTTCAAGTCGCTACGAGAACCTGTGTTGAAAAAAACAAACATTTGTTTAATAGGTTTTGGTGAACGTACGGCAGGTTATAATATCAAACCAATTGGAGAACTTAGTATTGATATAAGTATTGAAAATCAAGATTTTTGTTTAAATTTTTTGGTGGTCCAATCAAAATTAATGGACATTGACGTAGTGATCGGCGAAGATTTTTGTTTGCAAGCAGATATACAAATAAATCGCGATGGACTTTCTATTCGAAAAATTCCTTATGACAATGTAGAAAAAGTTTTTAATATGATGCAAGTGGACTCGGTAGTAGACAATTTTGATATTGATGAAACAAATAGTGTGGAAGCGAAAGAAAAAGTGCGTAATATGGTATGCGAATATAAGCCGAATAAGTGCAAATCAACAAATGTGCAAATGAATATCGTTTTAAGTGATGAAACTCCAATATCGTTTAGACGGCGTAGACTGCCACTAACACAAAGAAGCATTGTTGATGATCAAATAGATCAGTGGATCAAAGACGGGATAATTGAAAATTCAAATTCGGATTTTAGTAGTCCGGGGGTTTTAGTAAAAAAAAGAGACGGTAGTCCAAGATTGTGTGTAGATTATAGACAATTAAATAAAGTAATAGTAAAAGATAGATTTCCGTTACCCTTTTATTGAAGGCCAGCTAGACCGATTGCAAAACGCAAAAATATTTAGCACAATTGACTTAAAAAATGGATTTTTCCATGTACCCGTGTCTGAATCTAGCCGCAAATACACGTCATTCGTTACACATGGCGGACAGTATCAGTTTTTAAAAGTTCCATTTGGTTGTCGAACTCTCCGGGTGTTTTCCAAAGACATGTCAATGCAATTTTCCGTGATTTAATGCGTTAGGAGATAGCACTCCCTTACATAGACGACATAATCGTACCAGCCATGAACGAAAATGATGCAGTGCGTAATTTGAAGAAGTGTTGAATCAGTGTAAAGACTATGCACTTGTAATTAATTGGAAAAAATGTCAATTTTTAAAAAAGCGAGTAGAATTTTTGGGTCATGTGATTGAAAGTCAAAAAATTTCACCATCTCCAAATAAAATCGAAGCTTTAGTTAAGTACCCATTGCCGAAAAATTTAAAACAATTACAAAGTTTCCTGGGTTTAGCCGGATACTTTCGGAAATTTGTACCATCATTTGCGTTAATTTCCAAACCCTTTTCTGATCTGACGAAACAAGGTAAAAAGTTCCAAATAAATCGAGACGAGATAGCTGCAATTAATTTACTGAAGAAAATTCTGAGCGAAAAACCGGTGTTAGGTATATTCAATCAGAAGTATGAAACTGAAGTTCATACAGACGCTTCCGCTGACGGCTATGGTGCCGTATTACTGCAAAAACTACCAGATGACAACGAATTACATCCAATTTATTACATGAGCAAAAAGACGTCAGAAGCTGAACGTAAGTATTCCAGTTACGAATTAGAAATATTAGCTGTAATAGAAGCGCTGAAAAAGTTTCGAGTGTACCTTTTGGGTATACACTTTAAACTAATAACTGATTGTAACGCTTTAACAAAAACACTTGAGAAAAAGGATTTGAATACAAGAGTCGCGCGATGGATCCTTTTTCTGCAAGAATACGATTATAAAGTAGAACATCGATCTGGAAGTCGAATGAGGGACGTTGACGCTCTTAGCCGCAATCCAATAATGATGATAAGCGATAACGATTTTCTTGTTTGCTTACGACGTGCACAAAAACACGACGAAGAACTAAATACGATAAAGCAAATTCAACAAGAAAAACAAAGTTACAACGACTATTTTGAAAAAGGTGGTATTCTTCACAAAAAAGTCAACGATATCGAATTATTCGTAGTACCCAAAAGCATTCAAAGAGAGATAATTCGACGCGCTCATGAAAAGGGGCACTTTGCGATTAAAAAAACAAAAGATTTTATTTGTCAAGAATTTTTTATTCCAAAGCTTGAAGAAAAAATAAAAATGCATATCGACAATTGTGTAGCATGCATTGTGTCAAAAAGAAAATTGGGTAAAAAAGAAGGTGAATTGCATCCACTTCATAAAGGAGCAAATCCTCTTTACACGTATCACGTAGATTTTCTTGGTCCACTAGAGTCAACCAATAAACTCTATAAACATATATTCGCCGTAATTGATTCGTTTACGAAATTCGCTTGGTTATACCCAACAAAGACGACTTCATCACACGAAGCTATCAGCCGTTTGAAAATACAAAGTACAACATTCGGAAAACCAATGCACATAATCACAGACCGTGGATCAGCTTTCACGTCTGACGATTTTCGGCGTTATTGTGAAGACGAGAACATTAAACATGTTAAAATAACGACTGGCTTGCCGCGCGCCAATGGTCAAATAGAGCGACTAAACACGATTATTATTAATGTTTTTAAAGAAACTAAGCAAGAATGATCCGACTAAATGGTACAAATTCACAGACAGAGTACAAGTAATAAATTCCACTTACAACAGAAGTATTGACATGACACCTTTCGAATTATTAACGGGCGTTAAAATGCGTACAGCTGACGACTTAAACATCAAACAACTCATCGAAGAAGAAATAAGGTCACAACTCCAAGAAGGAAGAGACGAAATACGACAACATGCAAAAGAACAAATATTGAAGATCCAAGCTGAAAAAAAAAAGACATATAACCTTAGACGCAAAGAAGCTAACCAATATGCAATAAACGATCTAGTCGCCGTGAAGAGGACGCAATTTGGTGGTGGTCTCAAATTAAAACCAAAATATTTTGGGGCCCCTACCCAAAATTTCTAAAGTCAAAGCTAATAATACCTACGATGTTAAAAAAGTTGGCGTAACCGAAGGTCCAAATTGAACGACGACTTGTGCAGAATTTATGAAGCCATGGTCAAATTTTCATAACGAAGACAACGGCGTATTCGAGATCGAAAACAATGCAGGATGGCCGAGTAGTGGGGTTGAGCAACGCTGTGGGGTTGAGCAACGCTGAAACCCTTTTTCGCATAAAGCGCAAGTTTCGAACAACAAACAACACTTGTCGAGTAAACGCGTAGCCGTGCGCATGTGACGGATCCATCTGCAGACAACCGAAAAACACAACTATCAACCTCTTTTTTTTCTTTTTAAAACTATGTATCTTAATCGTGTAAAGTAAAATAATCGTAAATCGTTTTTTGTAATATTTATCCGCATTATAATATAAAAAAATTTTTTATTCCAACGTGTGAAAAAATAGAAAATCGCAAACGTGAATTTTATTCGAATAAAAGGGAAAAAATCCTCTGTAAGTGCGTGGGGATAATCCCCCCAAATATGCTAAACCAGTTATTTGACGCATTTCGATATCGATTGCAAAATTGTTTTACAAGAAAATCGAATTTATGCCTAAATATGAGACTACGGGAAATTTTTCCAAATGCAGTGCCGTTATGGGTTTATGTCAACTTCAGTTCGCTAAAGGAGGTTTTTTAACTTAAATATGTTAAACCAGTTATCTGAAGCATTTCCCTATCGATTTCGAAATGTATATATACAAGAAAAACGACTTTATACCTAACTATAAAATTATAACATTACGGAATTCTTCTAAATGCACTGCCGTTATACCGTTAAGGCTTTATGTAGACTTCAGTATGCTTAAAAAGTTTATTAACTTAATATGTTAAACTAATGATTTTAAGCATTTTGATATCGATTGCTAAAAGTGTATATACAAGAAAATCGACTTTATGCCTAAATATAAGATTACGGAATTCTTCTAAATGCACTGCCGTTTTGCCGCCATGGCTATAAGCCAACTTCCGTTTGTTAAAGAAGGTTTATTAACTTAAACATGTTAAACTAATGATTTAAAGCATTTCGATATCGATTGCTGAATGTTTATATACAAAAAAATCGACTTTATACATAAAAATAAGATTACGGAATTCTTCTAAATGCACTGTCGTTATGCCGCCATGGCCTTATATCACCTTCATTACGTTAAAGAAGGTTAACGAACTTAAATATGTTAAACTAATGATTTGAAGCATTTCGATATCGATTGCTTAATGTGTATATACAAGAAAATCAACTTTATACCTAAATATAAGATTACGGAATTCTTCTAAATGCACTGTCGTTATGCCGCCATGGCTTTATATCACCTTCATTACGTTAAAGAAGGTTAACGATCTTAAATATGTTAAACGAATGATTTGAAGCATTTCGATATCGATAGCTAAATGTGTATAGAAGAAAATCGACTTTTTACCTAAATATAAGTTTACGGAATTCTTCCAAAAGAACTGGTGTTATACCGTTTTGGCTTTAGGTAAACTTCAGTAAGATAACGAAGGTTAATTAACTTAAATATGTTAAACTAATGATTTGAAGCATTTCGATATCGATTGCTAAATGTGTATATACAACAAAATCGACTTTATACATAAATATACGATAGCGGAATTCTTCTAAATGCACTGCCGTTATGCCGCCATGGCTTTATATCACCTTCATTACGTTAGAGAAGGTTAACTAACTTAAATATGTTAAACTAATGACTTGAAGCATTTCGATATCGATAGCTAAATGTGTATATACAAGAAAATCGACTTTATACCTAAATATAAGTTTACGGAATTCTTCTAAATGCACTGTCGTTATGCCGCCATGGCTTTATATCACCTTCAATACGTTAAAGAAGGTTAATTAACTTAAATATGTTAAACTAATGATTTGAAGCATTTCGATATCGATAGCTAAATGCGTATATACAAGAAAATTGGCTTTATAAATTCCGTAATCTTATATCTAGGAATAAAGTCGATTTTGTTGTAGATACACATTTAGCAATAGATATCGAGATGGTTCAACTCATTAGTTTAACATATTTAAGTTAATAAACCTTTTTTAACGATCTGAAGTTTGCATATAGCCATGGCGGCATAACGGCAGTGCATGTAGAAGAATTGCGTAATCTTATATTTAGGTATAAAGTTGATTTTCTGGTATATACACACTTAGCTATCGATATCAAAATGCTTCAAATCATTAGTTTAACATATTAAGTTAATAAATATTTTTTAGCTTACTGAAGTCTACATAAAGCCTTAACGGTATAACGGCAGTGCATTTAGAAGAATTCCAAAATGTTATAATTTTATATTTAGGTATATAGTCGATTTTCTTGTATTTACACACTTAGCAATCGATATCGAAAATCTTCAAATCATTAGTTTAACATATTTAAATTAATTAACCTTCTTTAACGTAATGAAGGTGATATAAAGCCATGGCGGCATAACGACAGTGCATTTAGAAAAATTCCGTAATCTTATATTTAGGTATAAGTTCGATTTTGTTGTATATAGGCATTTAGCAATCGATATCGAAATGCTTCATATAACTGGTTTAGCATATTTAGGTTAATTAACCCCCTCTATCTTACTGAAGTTTACATAAAGCCATAACGGCATAACGGCAGTATGTTTGGCGGAATTCCGTAATCTTTTATTTAGGTAAAAAATCGATTTTCTTGTACATCCACATTTAGCAATCAATATCGAAATGCTTCAAATCATTAGTTTAGTATATTTAAGAAAATTAACCTTCTTTAACGTACTGAAATTTATATAAAGCCATAACGGAATAACGGCAGTGCATTTCGAAGAATTCCGTAATCTTATATTTAGATATGGAGCCGAATTTGTTGTATATACGCATTTAGCAATCGATATCGAAATGCTTCAAATAACTGGTTTAGCATATTTAGGTTAATTAACCTTCTTTATCTTACTGAAGTTCACATAAAGCCTTAACGGTATAACTGCAGTGCATTTAGAAGAATTCCGTAATCTTATATTTAAGTATAAAAACGATTTTGTTGTATATACTCATTTAGCGATCGATATCGAAATGCTTCAAATCATAAGTTTAATATATTTATGTTAGTAAAGCTTCTTTAACGCACTGAAGTTAACATAAAGCCATGGCGGCATAACGGCAGTGCATGTAGAAGAATTCCGTAATCTTATATTTAAGTATAAAGTCGATTTTGTTGTATATACACATTTAGCAATCGATATCGAAATGCTTCAAATCATTAGTTTACTATATTTAAGTTAATTAAACATCTTTATTTTACTAAAGTCTATAAAAGCCTTAACGGCATAACGGCAGTGCATTTAGAAGAATTACGTAATCTTATATTTAGATATAAAGCCGAATTTGTTGTATATACGCATTTAGCAATCTATATCGAAATTCTTCAAATCATTAGTTTAACATATTTAAAATAATTAACCTTCTTTAACGTAATGAAGGTGATGTAAAGCCATGGCGGTGTAACGGCAGTGCATTTAGAAGAATTACGTTATCTTATATTTAGGTATAAAGTCGGTTTTTTTGTATATACACATTTAGCAATCGATAGCAAAATGCTTCAAATCATAAGTTTTACATATTTAAGTTAATTAACCTTCTTTAACTTACTGAAGTTTACATAAAGCCATAACGGTATAACGGCAGTGCATTTGGATGAATTCCGTAATCTTATATTAAGGTAAAAAGTCGGTTTTGTTGTATATACACATTTAGCAATCGATATCGAAATGCTCCATCTCATAAGTTTAACATATGTAAGTTAATAAACCTTATTTAACGATCTGAAGTTGTCATATGGCCATGGCGGCATAACGGCAGTGCATGTAGAAGAATTCCGTAATTTCATATTTAGGTATAAAGTCGATTTTCTTGTATATATGCATTTAGCTATCGATATCGAAATGCTTCAAATCATTAGTTTAACATATTAAGATAATAAACGCTTTTTAGCTTACTGAAGTCTACATAAAGCCTTAACGGTATAACGCCAGAGCATTTAGAATAATTCCGTAAAGTTATAATTTTATTTTTAGGTATAAAGTCGATTTTCTTTTATTTACACATTTAGCAATCGATATCGAAATGCTTCAAACCATTAGTTTAACATATTTAAAAAAATTAACCTTCTTTAACGTTTTGAAGGTGATATAAAGCCATGTCGGCATAACGGCAGTACATGTGGAAGAATTCCGTAATCTTATATTTAGGTATAAAGTCGATTTTCTTGTATATATATATTTCGCAATCGATATCGAAATGCTTCAGATAACTGGTTTAACATATTTAAGTTAATAAACCTCCTTTAGCGAACTGAAGTTGACATATTTAGGTATAAAGTCGATTTTGTTGTACATACACATTTAGCAATCGATATCGAAATGCTTCAAATCATTAGTTTAGCATATTTAAGTAAATTAACCTTCTTTAACGTACTGAAATTTATATAAAGCCATAACGGCATAACGGCAGTGTATTTCGAAGAATTCCGTAATCTTATATTTAAATATTAAGCCGAATTTGTTGTATATACGCATTTAGCAATCGATATCGAAATTGTTCAAATCATTAGTTTAACATATTTAAAATAATTAACCTTCTTCAACGTAATGAAGGTGATATAAAGCCATGGCGACATAACGACAGTGCATTTAGAAAAATTCCGTAATCTTATATTTAGTTATAGTTCGATTTGTTGTATATAGGCATTTAGCAATATCGAGATGCTTCATATAACTGGTTTAGCATATTTACATAGGTTAATTAACCTTCTTTATCTTACTGAAGTTTACATAAAGCCATAACGGCATAACGGCAGTATGTTTGAGAGAATTCCGTAATTTTTTTATTTAGGTATAAATCGATTTTCTTGTACATACACATTTAGCAATCAATATCGAAATGCTTCAAATCATTAGTTTAGCATATTTAAGTAAATTAAATTTCTCTAACGTACTGAAATTTATATAAAGCTATAACGGCATAACGGCAGTGTATTTCGAAGAATTCCGTAATCTTATATTTAGATATAAAGCCGAATTTGTTGTATATACGCATTTAGCATCGATATCGAAATTGTTCAAATCATTAGTTTAACATATTTAAAATAATTAACCTCCTTTAACGTAATGAAGGTGATATGAAGCCATGGCGGCCTAACGACAGTGCATTTAGAAGAATTCCGTAATCTTATATTTAGGTATAAATTCGATTTTGTTGTATATACGCATTTAGCAATCGAAATCGAAATGCTTCAAATAACTGGGTTAGCATATTTAGGTTAATTAACCTTCTATATCTTACTGAAGTTTACATAAAGCCATAACGGCAGTATATTTGGGTGAATTCCGTAAGCTTTTATTTAGGTTATAAAATCGATTTTCTTGTACATACACATTTAGCAATCGATATCGAAATGCTCAAATCATTAGTTTAACATATTTGAGTAAACTAACCTTCTTTAACGTACTGAATTTATATAAAGCCATAACAGCATAGCGGCAGTGCATTTAGAAGATTACGTTATCTTGTATTTAGGTATAAAGTCGATTTTCTTGTATATACGCATATTGCAATCGATATCGACATGCTTCAAATCATTAGTTTAACATATTTAAGTTAATAAACCTTCTTTAACGCACTGAAGTCTTCATAAAGCCTTAACGAAATAACTGCAGTGCATTAGAAGAATTCCGTAATCTTATATTTAGGTATAAAGCCGAATTTGATGTATATACGCATTTAGCAATCGATATCGAAATTCTTCAAATCATTAGTTTAACATATTTAAAATAATTAACCTTCTTTAACGTAATGAAGGTGATGTAAAGCCATAGCGATATAACGGCAGTGCATTTAGAAGAATTACGTTATCTTATATTTAGGTATAAAGTCGATTTTCTTGTATATAGTTTAACATATTTAAGTTAATAAACCTTCTTTAACGCACTGAAGTCTTCATAAAGGCTTAACGGTATAACTGCAGTGCATTTAGAGGAATTCCGTAATCTTATATTTAGGTATAAAGTCGATTTTTTTGTATATACACATTTAGCAATTGATATCGAGATGCTTCAACTCATTAGTTTAACATATTTAAGTTAACAAACCTTCTTTAACGAACTGATGTTGGCATAAAGCCATGGCGGCATAACGGCAGTGCATGTAGAAGAATTCCGTAATCTTATATTTAAGTATAAAGTCGATTTTGTTGTATATACACATTTAGCAATCGATATCGTAATGCTTCATATCATTAGTTTACTATATTTAGTTAATTAAACATCTTTATCTTACTGAAGTTCACATAAAGCCTTAACGGTATAACTGCAGTGCATTTAGAAGAATTCCGTAATCTTATATTTAAGTATAAAGTCGATTTTGCTGTATATACTTATTTAGCGATCGATATCGAAATGCTTTAAATCATTAGTTTAATATATTTAAGTTAATATAGCTTCTTTAACTTACTGAAGTTAACATAAAGCCATGGCGGCATAACGGCAATGCATGTAGAAGAATTCCGTAATCTTATATTTAAGTATAAATTCGATTTTGTTGTATATACACATTTAGCAATCGATATCGAAATGCTTCATATCATTAGTTAACTATATTTAAGCTAATTAAACATCTTTATTTTACTGAAGTCTATAAAAGCCTTAACGGCATAACGGCAGTGCATTTAGAAGAATTAAGTAATCTTATATTTAGATATAAAGCCGAATTTGTTGTATATACGCATTTAGCAATCGATATCGAAATTCTTCAAATCATTAGTTTATCATATTTAAATAATTAACCCTCTTTAACGTAATGTAGGTGATGTAAGCCATGGCGGTATAACGGCAGTGCATTTAGAAGAATTACGTTATCTTTTATTTAGGTATAAAGTCGATTTTCTTGTATATAGTTTAACATATTTAAGTTAATAAACCTCTTTAACGCACTGAAGTCTTCATAAAGGCTTAACGGTATAACTGCAGTGCATTTAGAGGAATTCCGTAATCTTATATTTAGGTATAAAGTCGATTTTTTTGTATATACACATTTAGCAATTGATATCGAGATGCTTCAACTCATTAGTTTAACATATTTAAGTTAACAAACCTTCTTTAACGAACTGATGTTGGCATAAAGCCATGGCGGCATAACGGGCAGTGCATGTAGAAGAATTCCGTAATCTTATATTTAAGTATAAAGTCGATTTTGTTGTATATACACATTTAGCAATCGATATCGTAATGCTTCATATCATTAGTTTACTATATTTAAGTTAATTAAACATCTTTATCTTACTGAAGTTCACATAAAGCCTTAACGGTATAACTGCAGTGCATTTAGAAGAATTCGTAATCTTATATTTAAGTATAAAGTCGATTTTGCTGTATATACTTATTTAGCGATCGATATCGAAATGCTTTAAATCATTAGTTTAATATATTTAAGTTAATATAGCTTCTTTAACTTACTGAAGTTAACATAAAGCCATGGCGGCATAACGGCAATGCATGTAGAAGAATTCCGTAATCTTATATTTAAGTATAAATTCGATTTTGTTGTATATACACATTTAGCAATCGATATCGAAATGCTTCATATCATTAGTTAACTATATTTAAGCTAATTAAACATCTTTATTTTACTGAAGTCTATAAAAGCCTTAACGGCATAACGGCAGTGCATTTAGAAGAATTAAGTAATCTTATATTTAGATATAAAGCCGAATTTGTTGTATATACGCATTTAGCAATCGATATCGAAATTCTTCAAATCATTAGTTTATCATATTTAAAATAATTAACCCTCTTTAACGTAATGTAGGTGATGTAAAGCCATGGCGGTATAACGGCAGTGCATTTAGAAGAATTACGTTATCTTTTATTTAGGTATAAAGTCGATTTTCTTGTATATACGCATTTAGCAATCGATATCGACATGCTTCAAATCATTAGTTTAACATATTTAAGTTAATAAACCTTCTTTAACGCACTGAAGTCTTCATAAAGCCTTAACGGTATAACTGCAGTGCATTTAGAAGAATTCCGTAATCATATATTTAGGTATAAAGTCGGTTTTATTGTATGTATATACTCATTTAGCAATCGATATCGAATGCTTCAAATCATTAGTTTAATATATTTAAGTTAATAAAGCTTCTTTAACGCACTGAAGTTAACTTAAAGCCATGGCGGCATAACGGCAGTGCATGTAGAAGAATTCCGTAATCTTATATTTAAGTATAAAGTCGATTTTGTTGTTTATACACATTTAGCAATCGATATCGTAATGCTTCAAATCATTAGTTTACTATATTTAAGTTAATTAAACATCTTTATTTACTGAAGTCTACAAAAGCTTTAACGGCATAACGGCAGTGCATTTAGAAGAATTACGTAATCTTATATTTAGGTATAAAGTCGCTTTTCGTGTATATACTCATTTAGCAATCGATATCGAAATGCTTCAAATCATTAGTTTAAGATATTAAAGTTAATAAAGCTTCTTTAACGCATTGAAGTTAACATAAAGCCATGGCGGCATAACGGCAGTGCATGTAGAAGAATTCCGTAATCTTATATTTAGGTATAAAGTCGATTTTCTTGTATATACACACTTAGCAATCGATATCGAAATGCTTCAATCATTAGTTTAACATATTCAAGTTAATTAACCCTCTCTGTCTTACTGAAGTCTACATAAAGCCGTAACGGCATAACGGCAGTGCATTTAGAAGAATTCCGTTATCTTATATTTAGGTGTAAATTTGATTTTCTTGTATGTATACATTTAGCAAGCGATATCGAAATGCTTCAAATCATTAGTTTACTATATTTAAGTTAATTAACCTTCTTTAACGTATTGAAGTTGATATAAAGCCATGGCGGCATAACGGCAGTGCATTTAGAAGAAGTCCGTAGTCTTATATTTAGGTATAAAGTCGGTTTTCTTGTACACATTTAGCATCGATAACAAAATGCTTCAAATCATTAGTTTAAAATATTTAAGTTAATTAACCTTCTTTACCGTAAAGAAGGTTATATAAAGCCATGGCGGCATAACGACAGTGCATGTAGAAGAATTCCGTAATCTTATATTTAGGTATATAGTCGATTTTCTTGTATTTACACATTTAGCAATCGATATCGAAAATCTTCAAATCATAAATTTAACATATTTAAGTTAATTAACCTTCTTTAACGTAATGAAGGTGATATAAAGCCATGGCGACATAACGACAGTGCATTTAGAAAAATTCCGTAATCTTATATTTAGGTATAAGTTCGATTTTGTTGTATATAGGCATTTAGCAATATCGAGATGCTTCATATAACTGGTTTAGCATATTTACATAGGTTAATTAACCTTCTTTATCTTACTGAAGTTTACATAAAGCCATAACGGCATAACGGCAGTATGTTTGAGAGAATTCCGTAATCTTTATTAAGGTATAAAATCGATTTTCTTGTACATACACATTTAGCAATCAATATCGAAATGCTTCAAATCATTAGTTTAGCATATTTAAGTAAATTAAATTTCTTTAACGTACTGAAAATTTATATAAAGCCATAACGGCGTAACGGCAGTGTATTTCGAAGAATTCCCTAATCTTATATTTAGATATAAAGCCGAATTTGTTGTATATACGCATTTAGCAATCGATATCGAAATTCTTCAAATCATTAGTTTAACATATTTAAAATAATTAACCTTCTTTAACGTAATGAAGGTGATATATCCGTAATCTTATATTTAGGTATAAATTCGATTTCGTTGTATATACGCATTTAGCAATCGAAATCGAAATGCTTCAAATAACTGGTTTAGCATATTTAGGTTAATTAACCTTCTTTATCTTACTGAAGTTTACATAAAGCCATAACGGCATAACGGCAGTGCATTTCGAAGAATTACGTTATCTTGTATTTAGGTATAAAGTCGATTTTCTTGTATATACGCATATAGCAATCGATATCGACATGCTTCAAATCATTGGTTTAACATATTTAAGTTAATAAACCTTCTTTAACGCACTGAAGTCTTCATAAAGCCTTAACGAAATAACTGCAGTGCATTTAGAAGAATTCCGTAATCTTATATTTAGGTATAAAGCCGATTTTGTTGTATATACGCATTTAGCAATCGATATCGAAATTCTTCAAATCATTAGTTTAACATATTTAAAATAATTAACCTTCTTTAACGTAATGAAGGTGATGTAAAGCCATGGCGATATAACGGCAGTGCATTTAGAAGAATTACGTTATCTTATATTTAGGTATAAAGTCGATTTTCTTGTATATACGCATTTAGCAATCGATATCGGCATGCTTCAAATCATTAGTTTAACATATTTAAGTTAATACCTTCTTTAACGCGCTGAAGACTTCGTAAAGCCTTAACGGTATAACTGCAGTGCATTTAGAAGAATGCCGTAATCTTATATTTAGGTATAAAGTCGGTTTTATGTATATACTCATTTAGCAATCGATATCGAAATGCTTCAAATCATTAGTTTAATATATTTAAGTTAATAAAGTTTCTTTAACGCACTGAAGTTAACACAAAGCCATGGCGGCATAACGGCAGTGCATGTAGAAGAATTCCGTAATCTTATATTTAAGTATAAAGTCGATTTTGTTGTATATACAATTTAGCAATCGATATCGTAATGCTTCAAATCATTAGTTTACCATATTTAAGTTAATAAAACATCTTCATTTTACTGAAGTCTACAAAAGCCTTAACGCATAACGGCAGTGCATTTAGAAGAATTACGTAATTTTATATTTACGTATAAAGTCGATTTTCGTGTGTATACTCATTTAGCAAACGATATCGAAATGCTTCAAATCATTAGTTTAATATATTAAAGTTATAAAGCTTCTTTAACGCACTGAAGTTAACATAAAGCCATGGCGGCATAACGGCAGTGCATGTAGAAGAATTCCGTAATCTTATATTTAGGTATAAAGTCGATTTTCTTGTATATACACATTTAGCAATCGATATCGAAATGCTTCAAATCATTAGTTTAACATATTTAAGTTAATAAACCTTCTTTAACGCACTGACGTCTTCATAAAGCCGTAACGGTATAACTGCAGTGCATTTAGAAGAATTCCGTATTCTTATATTTAGGTATGAAGTCGATTTTCTTGTACTTACATATTTAGCAATCGATACAAAATGCTTCAAATCATTAGTTTAACATATTCAAGTTAATTAACCCTCTCTGTCATACTGAAGTCTACATAAAGCCTTAACGGCATAACGGCAGTGCATTTAGAAGAATTCCGTTATCTTATATTTAGGTATAAATTTGATTTTCTTGTATGTATACATTTAGCAAGCGATATCGAAATGCTTCAAATCATTAGTTTAACATATTTAAGTTAATTAAACTTCTTTAACGTATTGAAGTTGATATAAAGCCATGGCGGCATAACGACAGTTAATTTGGAAGAATTCCGTAATCTTATATTTAGGTATAAGGTCGATTTTGTTGTATATACACATTAAGCAATCGATATCGAAATGCTTCATCTCATAAGTTTAACATATTTAAGTTAATAAACCTTCTTTAACGATCTGAAATTGGCATATAGCCATGGCGGCATAACGGCAGTGCATGTAGAAGAATTCCGTAATCTCATATTTAGGTATAAAGTCGATTTTGTTGTATATACGCATTTAGCTATCGATATCGAAATGCTTCAAATCATTAGTTTAACATATTAAGACAATAAACGCTTTTTAGCTTACTGAAGTCTACATAAAGCCTTAACGGTATAACGCCAGTGCATTTAGAATAACTCCGTAAAGTTATAATTTTATTTTTAGGTATAAAGTCGATTTTGTTGTATTTACATATTTAGCAATCGATATCGAAATGCTTAAAATCATTAGTTTAACATATTCAAGTTAATTAACCCTCTCTGTCTTACTGAAGTCTACATAAAGCCTTAACGGCATAACGGCAGTGCATTTAGAAGAATTCCGTTATCTTATATTTAGGTATAAATTCGGTTTTGTTGTATATACGCATTTAGCAAGCGATATCGAAATGCTTCAAATCATTAGTTTAACATATTTAAGTTAATAAACCTTCTTTAACGCACTGAAGTCTTCATAAAGCCTTAACGAAATAACTGCAGTGCACTTAGAATAATTCCGTAAAGTTATAATTTTAGTTTTAGGTATAAAGTCGATTTTCTTTTATTTACACATTTCGCAATCGATATCGAAATGCTTCAAACCATTAGTTTACATATTTAAGTTAATTAACCTTCTTTATCTTACTGAAGTTTACATAAAGCCATAATGGCATAACGGCAGTATATTTGGGTGAATTCCGTAAGCTTTTATTTAGGTATAAAGTCAATTTTCTTGTACATACACATTAAGCTATCGATATCGAAATGCTTCAAATCATTAGTTTAACATATTTAAGTTAATTAACCTTCTTTAACGTACTGAAATGTATATAAAGCAATGGCGGCAAAACGACAGTGCATGTAGAAGAATTCCGTAATCTTATAGTTAGGTATATGGTCGATTTTCTTGTATTTACACATTTAGCAATCGATATCAAAAATCTTCAAATCATTAATTTAACACATTTAAGTTAATTGACCTTCTTTAACGTGATGAAGGTGATATAAAGCCATGGCGACATAACGACAGTGCATTTAGAAAAATTCCGTAATCTTATATTTAGGTGTAAGTTCGATTTTGTTGTATATAGGCATTTAGCAATATCGAAATGCTTCATATAACTGGTTTAGCATATTTAGGTTAATTAACCTTCTTTATCTTACTGAAGTTTACGTAAAGCCAAAACGGCATAACGGCAGTATGTTTGAGAGAATTCCGTAATCTTTTATTAAGGTATAAAATCGATTTTCTTGTACACACATCTTAGCATATTTAAGTAAATTAACCTTCTTTAACGTACTGAAATTTACATAAAGCCATAACGTCATAACGGCAGTGTATTTCGAAGAATTCAGTAATCTTATATTTAGATATAAAGTCGATTTGGTTGTATATACGCATTTAGCAATCGATATCGAAATTCTTCAAATCATTAATTTAACATATTTAAAATAATTAACCTTCTTTAACGTAATGAAGGTGATATAAAGCCATGGCGGCCTACCGACAGTGCATTTAGAAGAATTCCGTATTCTTATATTTAGGTATAAAGTCGATTTTCTTGTATTTACATATTTAGCAATCGATATCGAAATGCTTCAAATCATTAGTTTAACATATTCAAGTTAATTAACCCTCTCTGTCTTACTGAAGTCTACATAAAGCCTTAACGGCATAACGGCAGTGCATTTAGAAGAAGTCCGTAGTCTTATATTTAGGTATAAAGTCGGTTTTCTTGTATATGTACTTTTAGCTATCGATGTCGAAATGCTTCAAATCATTAGTTTAACATATTAAGATAATAAACGCTTTTTAGCTTACTGAAGTCTTCATAAAGCCTTAACGGTATAACGCCAGTGCATTTAGAATAATTCCGTAAAGTTATAATTTTATTTTGAGGTATAAATTCGATTTTCTTTTATTTACACATTTAGCAATCGATATCGAAATGCTTCAAACCATTAGTTTAACATATTTAAAATAATTAACCTTCTTTAACGTATTGATGGTGATATAAAGCCATGGCGGCATAATGGCAGTACATGTGGAAGAATTCCGTAATCTTATATTTAGGTATAAAGTCGATTTTCTTGTATATATATTTTTCGCAATCGATATCGAAATGCTTCATATAACTGGTTTAGCATATTTAGGTTAATTAACCTTCTTTATCTTACTGAAGTTTACATAAAGCCATGGCGGCATAACGGCAGTGCATGTAGAAGAATTCCGTAATCTTATATTTAAGTACAAAGTCGATTTTTTTTGTATATACACATTTAGCAATCGATATCAAAATGCTTCAAATCATTAGTTTACTATATTTAAGTTAATTAAACATCTTTATTTTACTGAAGTCTACAAAAGCCTTAACGGCATAACGGCAGTGCCTTTAGAAGAATTACGTAATCTTATACTTAGGTATAAAGTCGATTTTCGTGTATATACTCATTTAGCAATCGATATCGAAGTGCTTCAAATCATTAGTTTAATATATTAAAGTAACGGCAGTGCATGTAGAAGAATTCCGTAATCTTATATTTAGGTATAAAGTCGATTTTCTTGTATATACACATTTAGCAATCGATATCGAAATGCTCAAATCATTAGATTAACATATTTGAGTAAACTAACCTTCTTTAACGTACTGAAATTTATATAAAGCCATAACAGCATAGCGGCAGTGCATTAAGAAGAATTACGTTATCTTATATTTAGGTATAAAGTCGATTTTCTTGTACATATATACGCATATAGCAATCGATATCGACATGCTTCAAATCATTAGTTTAACATATTTAAGTTAATAATCCTTCTTTAACGCACTGAAGTCTTCATAAAGCCTTAACGAAATAACTGCAGTGCATTTAGAAGAATTCCGTAATCTTATCTTTAGGTATAAAGTCGATTTTGTTGTATATACTCATTTAGCAATCGATATCGAAATGCTTCAAATCATTAGTTTAATATATTTAAGTTAATAAAGCTTCTTTAACGCACTGAAGTCTTCATAAAGCCTTAACGAAATAACTGCAGTGCATTTAGAAGAATTCCGTAATCTCATATTTAGGTATAAAGTCGATTTTGTTTTATATACTCATTTAGCAATCGATATCGAAATGCTGGAAATCATCAGTTTAATATATTTAAGTTAATAAAGCTTCTTTAACGCACTGAAGTTAACATAAAGCCATGGCGGCATAACGTCAGTGCATGTAGAAGAATTCCGTAATCTTATATTTAAGTACAAAGTCGATTTTATTGTATATACACATTTAGCAATCGATATCAAAATGCTTCAAATCATTAGTTTAATATATTAAAGTTAATAAAGCTTCTTTAACGCACTGACGTCTTCATAAAGCCTTAACGGTATAACTGCAGTGCATTTAGAAGAATTCCGTAATTTTATATTGAGGTATAAAGTCGATTTTGTTGTATATACGCATTTAGCAGTCGATATCGAAATGCTTAAAATCATTAGTTTAACTTATTTAGGTTAACTAACCTTCTTTAACGTATTGAAGTTGATATAAAGCCATGGCGGCAAAACGACAGTACATTTGGAAGAATTCCGTAGTCTTATGTTTAGGTATAAATTCAATTTTCTTTTATATACACATTTAGCAATCTATATCGAAATGCTTCAAATCATTAGTTTACTATATTTAAGTTACTTAAACATCTTTATTTTACTGAAGTCTACAAAAGCCTTAACGGCATAACGGCAGAGCATTTAGAAGAATTACGTAATCTTATATTTAGGTATAAAGTCGATTTTCGTGTATATACTCATTTAGCAATCGATATCGAAATGCTTAAAATCATAAGTTTAATATATTAAAGTTAATAAAGCTTCTTTAACGCACTGAAGTTAACATAAAGCCATGGCGGCATAACGGCAGTGCATGTAGAAGAATTCCGTAATCTTTTATTTAGGTATAAAGTCGATTTTCTTGTATATATACATTTAGCAATCTATATCGAAATGCTTCAAATCATTAGTTTAACATATTTAAGTTAATAAACCTTCTTTAACGCACTGACGTCTTCATAAAGCCTTAACGGTATAACTGCAGTGCATTTAGAAGAATTCCGTAATTTTATATTGAGGTATAAAGTCGATTTTGTTGTATATACGCATTTAGCAGTCGATATCGAAATGCTTAAAATCATTAGTTTAACTTATTTAGGTTAACTAACCTTCTTTAACGTATTGAAGTTGATATAAAGCCATGGCGGCAAAACGACAGTACATTTGGAAGAATTCCGTAGTCTTATGTTTAGGTATAAATTCAATTTTCTTTTATATACACATTTAGCAATCTATATCGAAATGCTTCAAATCATTAGTTTAACATATTTAAGTTAATAAACCTTCTTTAACGCACTGACGTCTTCATAAAGCCTTAACGGTATAACTGCAGTGCATTTAGAAGAATTCCGTAATTTTATATTTAGGTATAAATTTGATTTTCTTGTATATACTCGTTTAGCAAGCGATATCGATATGCTTCAAATCATTAGTTTAACATATTTAAGTTAATTAACCTTCTTTAACGTATTGAAGTTGATATAAAGCCATAACGACAGTACATTTGGAAGAATTCCGTAATCTTATGTTTAGGTATAAATTCGATTTTCTTGTAAATACACATTTAGCAAGCGATATCGAAACGCTTCATATCATTAGTTTAACATATTTAAGTTAATTAACCTTCTTTAACGTATTGAAGTTGATATAAAGCCATAACGACAGTACATGTGAAAGAATTCCGTAATCTTATAGTTAGGTATAAAGTTGATTTTCTTGTATATACACATTTTGCAATCGATATCGAAATGCTTCAAATAACTGGTTTAGCATATTTAAGTTAATTAACCTTCTTTATCTTACTGAAGTTTACATAAAGCCATAACGGCAGTGCATTTGGAAGAATTCCGTAATCTTATATTTAGGTATAAAGTAAATATATACACATTTAGCAATCGATATCGATATGCTTCAAATCATTAGTTTAACATATTTAAGTTAATTATCCTTCTTTTTCTTACTGAAGTTTACATAAAGCCATAACGGTATAACGGCAGTGCATTTGGAAGAATTCCGTAATCTTATATCCAGGAATAAAGTCGATTTTGTTGTATATACACATTTAGCAATAGATATCGAGATGGCTCAATTCATTAGTTTAACATATTTAAGTTAATAAACCTTCTTTAACGCACTGAAGTCTACATAAAGCCTTAACGGTATAACGGCAGTGCATTTAGAAGAATTCCGTAATGTTATAATTTTTATTTAGGTATAAAGTCGATTTTCTTGTATTTACACATTTAGCAGTCGATATCGAAATGCTCCAAACCATAAGTTTAACATATTTAAAATAACTAACCTTCTTTAACGTATTGATGTTGATACAAAGCCATGGCGGCTTAACGACAGTACATTTCGAAGAATTCCCTAATCTTATATTTACGTATAAATTCGATTTTGTTGTATATACGCATTTAGCAATCGATATCGAAATGCTTCAAATAATTGGTTTAGCATATTTAGGTTAATTAACCTTCTTTATCTTACTGAAGTTTACATAAAGCCTTAACGGCATAACGGCATTATATTTGGGTGAATTCCGTAAGCTTTTATTTAGGTATAAAATCGATTTTCTTGTACATACACATTTAGCAATCGATATCGAAATGCTTCAAATCATTAGTTTAACATATTTAAATTAATTAACCTTCTTTACCGTAATGAATGTTATATAAAGCCATGGCGGCATAACGACAGTGCATGTAGAAGAATTCCGTAATCTTTTATTTAGGTATATAGTCGATTTTTTTGTATTTACACATTTAGCAATCGATATCGAAAATCTTCAAATCATTAATTTAACATATTTAAGTTAATTAACCTTCTTTAACGTAATGAAGGTGATATAAAGCCATGGCGACATAACGACAGTGCATTTAGAAAAATGCCGTAATCTTATATTTAGGTATAAGTTCGATTTTGTTGTATATAGGCATTTAGCAATATCGAAATGCTTCATATAACTGGTTTAGCATATTTAGGTTAATTAATCTTCTTCATCTTACTGAAGTGTACATAAAGCCATAACGGCATGTCGGCAGTATATTTGGGAGAATTCCGTAATCTTTTATTTACGTATAAAATCGATTTTCTTGTACATACACATTTAGCAATCAATATCGAAATGCTTCAAATCATTAGTTTAGCATATTTAAGTAAATTAATCTTCTTTAACGTACTGAAATTTATATAAAGCCATAACGGCATAACGGCAGTGTATTTCGAAGAATTCCGTAATCTTATATTTAGGTATAAAGTCGATTTTCTTGTATATACGCATACAGCAATCGATATCGAAATTCTTCAAATCATTAGTTTAACATATTTAAAATAATTAACCTTATTTAACGAAATGAAGGTGATATAAAGTCATGGCGGCCTAACGACAGTGCATTTAGAAGAATTCCGTAATTTTATATTTAGGTATAAATTCGATTTTGTTGTATATACGCATTTAGCAATCGAAATCGAAATGCTTCAAATAACTGGTTTAGCATATTTAGGTTAATTAACCTTCTTTATCTTACTGAAGTTTACATAAAGCCATAACGGCATAACGTCAAAAGATTTGGCTGAATTCCGTAAGCTTTTATTTAGGTATAAAATCGATTTTCTTGTACATACACATTTAGCAATCGATATCGAAATGCTCAAATCATTAGTTTAACATATTTGAGTAAACTAACCTTCTTTAACGTACTGAAATTTATATAAAGCCATAACAGCATAGCGGCAGTGCATTTAGAAGAATTACGTTATCTTGTATTTAGGTATAAGGTCGATTTTCTTGTATATACGCATATTGCAATCGATATCGACATGCTTCAAATCATAAGTTTAACATTTTTAAGTTAATAAACCTTCTTTAACGCACTGAAGACTTCGCAAAGCCTTAACGGTATAACTGCAGTGCATTTAGAAGAATGCCGTAATCTTATATTTAGGTATAAAGTCGGTTTTATTGTATATACTCATTTAGCAATCGATACCGAAATGCTTCAAATCATTAGTTTAATATATTTAAGTTAATAAAGTTTCTTTAACGCACTGAAGTTAACACAAAGCCATGGCGGCATAACGGCAGTGCATGTAGAAGAATTCCGTAATCTTATATTTAAGTATAAAGTCGATTTTGTTGTATATACACATTTAGCAATCGATATCGTAATGCTTCAAATCATTAGTTTACCATATTTAAGTTAATAAAACATCTTCATTTTACTGAAGTCTACAAAAGCCTTAACGGCATAACGGCAGTGCATTTAGAAGAATTACGTAATTTTATATTTACGTATAAAGTCGATTTTCGTGTATATACTCATTTAGCAAACGATATCGAAATGCTTCAAATCATTAGTTTAATATATTAAAGTTAATAAAGCTTCTTTAACGCACTGAAGTTAACATAAAGCCATGGCGGCATAACGGCAGTGCATGTAGAAGAATTCCGTAATCTTATATTTAGGTATAAAGTCGATTTTCTTGTATATACACATTTAGCAATCGATATCGAAATGCTTCAAATCATTAGTTTAACATATTTAAGTTAATAAACCTTCTTAAACGCACTGACGTCTTCATAAAGCCTTAACGGTATAACTGCAGTGCATTTAGAAGAATTCCGTATTCTTATATTTAGGTATGAAGTCGATTTTCTTGTACTTACATATTTAGCAATCGATACCAAAATGCTTCAAATCATTAGTTTAACATATTCAAGTTAATTAACCCTCTCTGTCTTACTGAAGTCTACATAAAGCCTTAACAGCATAACGGCAGTGCATTTAGAAGAATTCCGTTATCTTATATTTAGGTATAAATTTGATTTTCTTGTATGTATACATTTAGCAAGCGATATCGAAATGCTTCAAATCATTAGTTTAACATATTTAAGTTAATTAACCTTCTTTAACGTATTGAAGTTGATATAAAGCCATGGCGGCATAACGACAATAGATTTGGAAGAATTCCGTAATCTTATATTTAGGTATAAGGTCGATTTTGTTGTGTATACACATTAAGCAATCGATATCGAAATGCTTCATCTCATAAGTTTAACATATTTATGTTAATAAACCTTCTTTAACGATCTGAAGTTGGCATGTAGCCATGGCGGCATAACGGCAGTGCATGTAGAAGAATTCCGTAATCTCATATTTAGGTATAAAGTCGATTTTGTTGTATATACGCATTTAGCTATCGATATCGAAATGCTTCAAATCATTAGTTTAACATATTAAGACAATAAACGCTTTTTAGCTTACTGAAGTCTACATAAAGCCTTAACGGTATAACGCCAGTGCATTTAGAATAACTCCGTAAAGTTATAATTTTATTTTTAGGTATAAAGTCGATTTTCTTGTATTTACATATTTAGCAATCGATATCGAAATGCTTCAAATCATTAGTTTAACATATTCAAGTTAATTAACCCTCTCTGTCTTACTGAAGTCTACATAAAGCCTTAACGGCATAACGGCAGTGCATTTAGAAGAATTCCGTTATCTTATATTTAGGTATAAATTTGATTTTCTTGTATGTATACATTTAGCAAGCGATATCGAAATGCTTCAAATCATTAGTTTAACATATTTAAGTTAATAAACCTTCTTTAACGCACTGAAGTCTTCATAAAGCCTTTTCCGTAAAGTTATAATTTTAGTTTTAGGTATAAAGTCGATTTTCTTTTATTTACACATTTAGCAATCGATATCGAAATGCTTCAAACCATTAGTTTTACATATTTAAGTTAATTAACCTTCTTTATCTTACTGAAGTTTACATAAAGCCATAATGGCATAACGGCAGTATATTTGGGTGAATTCCGTAAGCTTTTATTTAGGTATAAAGTCGATTTTCTTGTACATACACATTAAGCTATCGATATCGAAATGCTTCAAATCATTAGTTTAACATATTTAAGTTAGTTAACCTTCTTTAACGTATTGAAGTTTACATAAAGCCATAACGGTATAACGACAGTGCATGTAGAAGAATTCCGTAATCTTATAGTTAGGTATATGGTCGATTTTCTTGTATTAACACATTTAGCAATCGATATCAAAAATCTTCAAATCATTAATTTAACATATTTAAGTTAATTGACCTTCTTTAACGTGATGAAGGTGATATAAAGCCATGGCGACATAACGACAGTGCATTTAGAAAAATTCCGTAATCTTATATTTAGGTATAAAGTCGATTTTCTTGTATATATATTTTTCGCAATCGATATCGAAATGCTTCATATAACTGGTTTAGCATATTTAGGTTAATTAACCTTCTTTATCTTACTGAAGTTTACGTAAAGCCAAAACGGCATAACGGCAGTATGTTTGAGAGAATTCCGTAATCTTTTATTAAGGTATAAAATCGATTTTCTTGTACACACATCTTAGCATATTTAAGTAAATTAACCTTCTTTAACGTACTGAAATTTACATAAAGCCATAACGTCATAACGGCAGTGTATTTCGAAGAATTCCGTAATCTTATATTTAGATATAAAGCCGAATTTGTTGTATATACGCATTTAGCAATCGATATCGAAATTCTTCAAATCATTAATTTAACATATTTAAAATAATTAACCTTCTTTAACGTAATGAAGGTGATATAAAGCCATGGCGGCCTACCGACAGTGCATTTAGAAGAATTCCGTATTCTTATATTTAGGTATAAAGTCGATTTTCTTGTATTTACATATTGAGCAATCGATATCGAAATGCTTCAAATCATTAGTTTAACATATTCAAGTTAATTAACCCTCTCTGTCTTACTGAAGTCTACATAAAGCCTTAACGGCATAACGGCAGTGCATTTAGAAGAAGTCCGTAGTCTTATATTTAGGTATAAAGTCGGTTTTCTTGTATATGTACTTTTAGCAATCGATAACAAAATGCTTCAAATCATTAGTTTTACGTATTTAAGTTAATTAACCTTCTTTATCTTACTGAAGTTTACATAAAGCCATAACGGTATAACGGCAGTGCATTTGGATGAATTCCGTAATCTTATATTAAGGTAAAAAGTCAATTTTCTTGTATATATACATTTAGCAATCTATATCGAAATGCTTCAAATCATTAGTTTAACATATTTAAGTTAATAAACCTTCTTTAACGATTTGAAGTTGGCATATAGCCATGGCGGCATAACGGCAGTGCATGTAGAAGAATTCCGTAATCTCATATTTAGGTATAAAGTCGATTTTCTTGTATATACGCATTTAGCTATCGATATCGAAATGCTTCAAATCATTAGTTTAACATATTAAGATAATAAACGCTTTTTAGCTTGCTGAAGTCTTCATAAAGCCTTAACGGTATAACGCCAGTGCATTTGGAATTATTCCGTAAAGTTATAATTTTATTTTGAGGTATAAATTCGATTTTCTTTTATTTACACATTTAGCAATCGATATCGAAATGCTTCAAACCATTAGTTTAACATATTTAAAATAATTAACCTTCTTTAACGTATTGAAGGTGATATAAAGCCATGGCGGCATAATGGCAGTACATGTGGAAGAATTCCGTAATCTTATATTTAGGTATAAAGTCGATTTTCTTGTATATATATTTTTCGCAATCGATATCGAAATGCTTCATATAACTGGTTTAGCATATTTAGGTTAATTAACCTTCTTTATCTTACTGAAGTTTACATAAAGCCATGGCGGCATAACGGCAGTGCATGTAGAAGAATTCCGTAATCTTATATTTAAGTACAAAGTCGATTTTTTTTGTATATACACATTTAGCAATCGATATCAAAATGCCTCAAATCATTAGTTTACTATATTTAAGTTAATTAAACATCTTTATTTTACTGAAGTCTACAAAAGCCTTAACGGCATAACGGCAGTGCCTTTAGAAGAATTACGTAATCTTATACTTAGGTATAAAGTCGATTTTCGTGTATGTACTCATTTAGCAATCGATATCGAAGTGCTTCAAATCATTAGCTTAATATATTAAAGTAACGGCAGTGCATGTAGAAGAATTCCGTAATCTTATATTTAGGTATAAAGTCGATTTTCTTGTATATACACATTTAGCAATCGATATCGAAATGCTCAAATCATTAGTTTAACATATTTGAGTAAACTAACCTTCTTTAACGTACTGAAATTTATATAAAGCCATAACAGCATAGCGGCAGTGCATTAAGAAGAATTACGTTATCTTATATTTAGGTATAAAGTCGATTTTCTTGTACATATATACGCATATAGCAATCGATATCGACATGCTTCAAATCATTAGTTTAACATATTTAAGTTAATAAACCTTCTTTAACGCACTGAAGTCTTCATAAAGCCTTAACGAAATAACTGCAGTGCATTTAGAAGAATTCCGTAATCTTATCTTTAGGTATAAAGTCGATTTTGTTGTATATACTCATTTAGCAATCGATATCGAAATGCTTCAAATCATTAGTTTAATATATTTAAGTTAATAAAGCTTCTTTAACGCACTGAAGTCTTCATAAAGCCTTAACGAAATAACTGCAGTGCATTTAGAAGAATTCCGTAATCTCATATTTAGGTATAAAGTCGATTTTGTTTTATATACTCATTTAGCAATCGATATCGAAATGCTGGAAATCATCAGTTTAATATATTTAAGTTAATAAAGCTTCTTTAACGCACTGAAGTTAACATAAAGCCATGGCGGCATAACGTCAGTGCATGTAGAAGAATTCCGTAATCTTATATTTAAGTCGATATCGAAATGCTTCATCTCATTAGTTTAACATATTTAAGTTAATAACCCTTCTTTAACGATCTGAAGTTGGCATATAGCCATGGCGGCTTAACGGCAGTGCATGTAGAAGAATTCCGTAATCTCATATTTAGGCATAAAATCGATTTCCTTGTATATACACATTTAGCTATCGATATCGAAATGCTTCAAATCATTAGTTTAACATATTAAGATAATAAACGCTTTTTAGCTTACTGAAGTCTACATAAAGCCTTAACGGTATAACGCCAGTGCATTTAGAAGAATTCCGTAAAGTTATAATTTTATTTTTAGGTATAAAGTCG
>JAPZAG010001209.1:0-37061 GCA_027475135.1 Bactrocera correcta | reverse complement strand
GGTTTATTATTTTAAATATGTTAAACTAATGGTTTGAAGCATTTCGATATCGACTGCTAAATGTGTAAATACAAGAAAATCGACTTTACACCTAAATATAAAATTATAACATTACGGAATTCTTCTAAATGCACTGCCGTTATACCGTTATGGCTTTATGTAGACTTCAGTAAGCTAAAAAATGTTTATTAACTTAATATGTTAAACTAATGATTTGAAGCATTTCGATATCGATTGCTAAATGTGTATATACAAGAAAATCGACTTTATTCCTAAATATAAGATAACGGAATTTCTACTTCTATCAGGGGCTTGGCAATAGTCACATTTTTGTTTCAACTTTAATAACGCTCTAGCGGCTAAACTATTGGAACAAGGTGGGTCAAACATAAAGCATTGGTTAGATAATTTAAAGAGCTCTCAGAAAAGTCTTCAATTTTTCTTCTACTCCTACCAGGGGCTTGACAATAGTCACATTTTTGTTTCAACTTTGATAACGCTCTAGCGGCTAAACTATTGGAACGAGGTGGGTCAAACATAAAACATTGGTTAGATAATTTAAAGGGCTCTCAGGAAAGCACCAAATTTTTCTTCTACTCCTACCAGGGGCTTGGCAATAGTCACATTTTTGTTTCAACATTGCTAACGCTCTGGCGGCTAATTTATTGGAACGAGATAAATCAAACAAAAAGCAGTTGTTCGACAGTTTAAAGAGCTCACAGGAAAGTCCTCAATTTTTCTTGTACTCCTACCAGGGGCTTGGCAATAGTCACATTTTTGTTTCAACTTTGCTAACGCTCTAGCGGCTAAACTATTGGGCGAGGTGGGTCAAACATTAAGCATTGGTTAGATAATTTAAAGAGCTCTCAGGGAAGTCTTCAATCTTTCTTCTATTCCTATCAGGGGCTTGGTAATAGTCACATATTGGGCGAGGTGGGTCAAACATAAAGCATTGGATAGATAATTGAAAGAGCTCTGAGGAAAGTCTTCAATCTTTCTTCTGCTCTTATCAGGGGCTTGGAACTAGTCACATTTTTGTTTCAATTTTGCTAACGCTCTAGCGGCTAAACTATTGGAACGAGGTGGGTCAAACATTAAGCATTGGTTAGATAATTTAAAGAGCTCTCAGGAAAGTCCCCAATTTTTCTTCTGCTCCTATCAGGGGCTTAGCAATAGTCACATTTTTGTTTCAACTTTGTTAACGCTCTGAGGCTAAACTATTGGAACGAGCTGGGTCAAACATAAAGCATTGGTTGGATAATTTAAAGAGCTCTTAGGAAAGTCTTCACTCTTTCTTCTACTCCTATCAGGGGCTTGGCAATAGTCACATTTTTGTTTCACTTTTGATAACGCTCTAGCGGGTAAACTATTTGAACGAGGTGAGTCAAACATAAAGCATTGGTTAGATAATTTAAAGAGTTTTCAGGAAAGTCTTCAAACTTTCTTCTGCTCTAACCAGGCGCTTGGCAATAGTCACATTTTTGTTTCAACTTTTCTAACGCTCTAGTGGCTAAACTATTGAAACGAGGTATGCCGAACTTAAAGCATTGGTTAGATAACTTAATAACTATAACTATTTGAACGAGGTGGGTCAAACATAAAGCATTGGTTAGATAATTTAAAGAGCTCTCAGGAAAGTCTTCAATTTTTCTTTTACTCGTACCAGGCGCTCCGCAATAGTCACATTTTTGTTTCAACTTTGCTAACGCTCTAGTGGCTAATTTATTGAAACGAGGTGGGTCGAACATAAAGCATTGGTTAGATAATTTATACTAATGAGTTGAACCATCTCGATATCGATTGCTAAATGTGTATATACAACAAAATCGACTTTATATCTAAATATAAGATTACGAAATTCTTCCAAATGCAATGCCGTTATACCGTTATGGCTTTACGTCAACTTCAGTCAGATAAAGAAGGTTAATTAACTGAAATATGTTAAACTAATGAATTGAAGCATCTCGATATCGATTGCTAAATGTGTATATATAACAAAATCGACATTATACCTAAATATAAGTTTACAGAATTCTTCCAAATGCACTGGCGTTATACCGTTATGGCGTTACGTAAACTTCTGTCAGATAAAGAAGGTTAATTAACTTAAATATGTTAAACTAATGATTTGAAGCATCTCGATATCGATTGCTAAATGTGTATATACAACAAAATCGACATTATACCTAAATATAAGACAACGGAATTCTTATAAATGCACTGTCGTTATGCCGTTAAGGCTTTATGTAGATTTCAGTAAGACAGAGAGGCTTAATTAACTTAAATATGTTAAACTAATGATTTGAAGCATTTCGATATCGATTGCTAAATGTGTATATACAAGAAAATCGAATTTATACCTAAAGATAAGATAACGGAATTCTTCTAAATGCACTCCCGTTATGCCGCCATGGCTTTACGTAAACTTCAGTAACAAAATAAGGTTAATTAACTTAAATATGTTAAACTAATGATTTGAAGCATTTCGTTATCAATTGCTAAATGTGTATATACAAGAAACTCGACTTTATACCTAAATATAAGATTACGGAATTCTTCTAAATGCACTGCCGTTATGCCGCCATGGCTTTATGCCAACTTCCGTTCGTTAAAGAAGGTTAATTAACTTAAATATGTTAAACTAATGATTTGAAGCATTTCGATATCGATTGCTAATTGTGTATATACAAGAAAATCGACTTTATGCCTAAATATAAGACTACGGAATTCTTCCAAATGCAGTGCCGTTATGGCTTTTGTCAACTTCAGTTCGCTAAAGGAGGTTTATTAAATTAAATATGTTAAACCAGTTACCTGAAGCATTTCGATATCGATTGCGAAATGTATATACAAGAAAATCGACTTTATACCTAAATATAAAATTATAACTTACGGAGTTCTTCTAAATGCACTGCCGTTATACCGTCATGGCTTTATGTACGCTTCAGTATGCTAAAAAATATTTATTAACTTAATATGTAAATATTTTAAACTAACGTTTAGAAGCATTTCGATATCGATTGCTAAATGTGTATATACAAAAAATCGACTTTATACCTAAATATAAGATAACGGAGTTCTTCTAAATGCACTGCCGTTATGCCGTTATGGCTTTATGTTAACTTCAGATCGTTATGATTGCTAAACATGGCTTTATATCAACTTCAATACGTTTAAGAAGGTTAATTAACTTAAACATGTTAAAAAAATGATTTGAAGCATTTCTATATCGATTGCTAAATGTGTATATACAACAAAATCGACTTTTTACCCAAATATAAGATTACGGAATTCTTCCAAATGCACTGCCGTTATACCGTTATGGCTTTATGTAAACTACAGTAAGATAAAGAAGGTTAATTAACTTAAATATGTTAAACTAATGATTTGAAGCATTTCGATATCGATTGCTAAATGTGTATATACAAGAAAATCGACTTTATACCTAAATATAAGATTACGGAATTCTTTTACATCCACTGCCGGTATGCCAACATCAGATCGTTAAAGAAGGTTTATTATCTTAAATATGTTAAACTAATGAGTTGAAGCATTTCGATATCGATTGCTAAATGCTTATATACAAGAAAATCGATTTTATACCTAAATAAAAGATTACGGAATTCACCCAAATGCACTGCCGTTATGGCTTTATATTAACTTCAATAAGATAAAGAAGGTTAATTAACCAAAATATGCAAAACCAGTTATTTGAAGATTTTCGATATCGATTACTAAATGTGTAAATCCAAGAAAATCGACTACATACCTAAATATAAGATTACGGAATTCTTCTACATGCACTGCCATTATGGCGCCATGGCTTTATGTTAACTTCAGGCGTTAAAGAAGCTTTATTAACTTAAATATGTTGAACTAATCATTTGAAGCATTTCGATATCGATTGCTAAATGAGTATATACAAGGAAATCGAATTTATACCTAAATATAAAATTATAACATTACGGAATTCTTCTAAATGCACTGCCGTTATGCCGTTAAGGCTTTATGTAGACTTCAGTAAGCTAAAAAATGTTTATTAACGTAATATGTTAAACTAATGATTTGAAGCATTTCGATATCGATATCTAAATGTGTATATAAAAGAAAATCGACTTTATACCTAAACATAAGGTTACGTAATTCTTCTAAATGCACTGCCGTTTTGCCGTTATGGCTTTATATTAGCTTCAGTTCGTTAAAGAAGGTTTATTAACTTAAATATGTTAAGCCAGTTATTTGAAGCATTTCGATATCGAAAGCTTAATGCATATATACAAGAAAATCGACTTTATACCCAAATATAAGACTACGGAATTCTTCCAAATGTACTGTCGTTATGCCGCCATGGCCCTTTATCAACTTCAATACGTTGAAGAAGGTTAATTAACTTAAATATGTTAAACTAATGATTTGAAGCATTTCGATATCGATTGCTAAATGTGTATATACAAGAAAATCGAATTTATACCTAAATATAAAATTATAACATTACGGAATTCTTCTAAATGCACTGCCGTTATGCCCTTAAGGCTTTATGTAGACTTCAGTAAGCTAAAAAATGTTTACTAACTTAATATGTTAAACTAATGATTTGAAGCATTTCGATATCGATATCTAAATGTGTATATAAAAGAAAATCGACTTTATACCTAAATATAAGATTACGGAATTCTTCCAAATGCACTGCCGTTATGGCTTTATAACAACTTCAATACGTTAAAGAAAGTTAATAAACTTAAATATGTTAAACTAATGATTTGAAGCATTTCGATATCGCTTGCCAAATATATATTTACAAAAAAATCGAATTTATACCTAAATATAAGATAACGGAATTTTTCTAAATGCACTGCCGTTATGCCGTTAACACTTTATGTAGACTTCAGTGCGTTAAAGAAGGTTTATTAACTTAAATATGTTAAACTAGTGATTTGAAGCATTTCGATATCGATTGCTAAATGTGTATGTACAAGAAAATCGACTTTATACCTAAATATAAGATTACGGAATTCTTCCAAATATACTGTCTTTATGCCGACATGGCTTTGTATCAACTTCAATACGTTAAAGAAGGTTAATTATTTTAAATATGTTAAACTAATGGTTTGAAGCATTTAGATATCGCTTGCTAAATGAATATATACAAGAAAGTCGAATTCATACCTAAATATAAGATAACGGAATTCTTCTAAATGCAGTGCTGTTATACCGTTAAGGCTTTATGTAGACTTCATTGCGTTAAAGAAGGTTTATTATCTTAAATATGTTAAACTAATGAGTTGAAGCATTTCGATATCGATTGCTAAATGCTTATATACAAGAAAATCGATTTTATACCTAAATAAAAGATTACGGAATTCACCCAAATGCACTGCCGTTATGGCTTTATATTAACTTTAATAAGATAAAGAAGGTTTATTAACCAAAATATGCAAAACCAGTTATTTGAAGATTTTCGATATCGATTGCTAAATGTGTAAATCCAAGAAAATCGACTACATACCTAAATATAAGATTACGGAATTCTTCTACATGCACTGCCATTATGGCGCCATGGCTTTATGTTAACTTCAGGCGTTAAAGAAGCTTTATTAACTTAAATATGTTAAACTAATCATTTGAAGCATTTCGATATCGGTTGCTAAATGAGTATATACAAGAAAATCGAACTTATACCTAAATATAAAATTATAACATTACGGAATTCTTCTAAATGCACTGCCGTTATGCCGTTAAGGCTTTATGTAGACTTCAGTAAGCTAAAAAATGTTTATTAACTTAATATGTTAAACTAATGATTTGAAGCATTTCGATATCGATATCCAAATGTGTATGTAAAAGAAATCGACTTTATACCTAAACATAAGATTACGTAATTCTTCTAAATGCACTGCCGTTTTGCCGTTTTGGCTTTATATTAACTTCAGTTCGTTAAAGAAGGTTTATTAACTTAAATATGTTAAGCCAGTTATTTGAAGCTTTTCGATATCGAAAGCTTAATGCATATATACAAGAAAATCGACTTTATACCCAAACATAAGACTACGGAATTCTTCCAAATGTACTGTCGTTATGCCGCCATGGCCCTTTATCAACTTCAATACGTTGAAGAAGGTTAATTAACTTAAATATGTTAAACTAATGATTTGAAGCATTTCGATATCGATTGCTAAATGTGTATATACAAGAAAATCGAATTTATACCTAAATATAAAATTATAACATTACGGAATTCTTCTAAATGCACTGCCGTTATGCCCTTAAGGCTTTATGTAGACTTCAGTAAGCTAAAAAATGTTTACTAACTTAATATGTTAAACTAATGATTTGAAGCATTTCGATATCGATATCTAAATGTGTATATAAAAGAAAATCGACTTTATACCTAAATATAAGATTACGGAATTCTTCCAAATGCACTGCCGTTATGGCTTTATAACAACTTCAATACGTTAAAGAAAGTTAATAAACTTAAATATGTTAAACTAATGATTTGAAGCATTTCGGTATCGGTTGCCAAATATATATTTACAAAAAAATCGAATTTATACCTAAATATAAGATAACGGAATTTTTCTAAATGCACTGCCGTTATGCCGTTAACACTTTATGTAGACTTCAGTGCGTTAAAGAAGGTTTATTAACTTAAATATGTTAAACTAATGATTTGAAGCATTTCGATATCGATTGCTAAATGTGTATATACAAGAAAATCGACTTTATACCTAAATATAAGATAACGGAATTCTTCAAAATATACTGTCTTTATGCCGCCATGGCTTTGTATCAACTTCAATACGTTAAAGAAGGTTAAATATTTTAAATATGTTAAACTAATTGTTTGAAGCATTTAGATATCGCTTGCTAAATGAATATATACAAGAAAGTCGAATTTATACCTAAATATAAGATAACGGAATTCTTCTAAATGCAGTGCTGTTATACCGTTAAGGCTTTATGTAGACTTCAGTGCGTTAAAGAAGGTTTATTAACTTAAATATGTTAAACTAATGATTTGAAGCATTTCGATATCGATTGCTAAATGTGTATATACAAGAAAATCGACTTTATACCTAAATATAAGATTACGGAATTCTTCCAAATGTACTGTCGTTACGGAATTCTTCTAAATGCACTGCCGTTATGCCGCCATGGCTTTATGCCAACTTCCGTTCGTTAAAGAAGGTTAATTAACTTAAATATGTTAAACTAATGATTTGAAGCATTTCGATATCGATTGCTAATTGTGTATATACAAGAAAATCGACTTTATGCCTAAATATAAGACTACGGAATTCTTCCAAATGCAGTGCCGTTATGGCTTTTTGTCAACTTCAGTTCGCTAAAGGAGGTATATTAAATTAAATATGTTAAACCAGTTACCTGAAGCATTTCGATATCGATTGCGAAATGTATATACAAGAAAATCGACTTTATACCTAAATATAAAATTATAACGTTACGGAATTCTTCTAAATGCACTGCCGTTATACCGTCATGGCTTTATGTACGCTTCAGTATGCTAAAAAATATTTATTAACTTAATATGTTAATATGTTAAACTAACGTTTTGAAGCATTTCGATATCGATTGCTAAATGTGTATATACAAAAAATCGACTTTATACCTAAATATAAGATAACGGAGTTCTTCTAAATGCACGTTATGCCGTTATGGCTTTATGTTAACTTCAGATCGTTAAAGAAGGTTCATTAACTTAAATATGTTAAACCAGTTATTTGAAGCATTTTGAAATCGATTTCTTAATGCATATATACAAGAAAATCGACTTTATACCTAAATATAAGATTACGGAATTCTTCCAAATGTACGGTCGTTATGCCGCCATGGCTTTATATCAACTTCAATACGTTTAAGATGGTTAATTAACTTAAACATGTTAAAAAAATGATTTGAAGCATTTCTATATCGATTGCTAAATGTGTATATACAACAAAATCGACTTTTTACCCAAATATAAGATTACGGAATTCTTCCAAATGCACTGCCGTTATACCGTTATGGCTTTATGTAAACTACAGTAAGATAAAGAAGGTTAATTAACTTAAATATGTTAAACTAATGATTTGAAGCATTTCGATATCGATTGCTAAATGTGTATATACAAGAAAATCGACTTTATACCTAAATATAAGATTACGGAATTCTTTTACATCCACTGCCGGTTTGCCAACATCAGATCGTTAAAGAAGGTTTATTATCTTAAATATGTTAAACTGATGAGTTGAAGCATTTCGATATCGATTGCTAAATGCTTATATACAAGAAAATCGATTTTATACCTAAATAAAAGATTACGGAATTCACCCAAATGCACTGCCGTTATGGCTTTATATTAACTTCAATAAGATAAAGAAGGTTAATTAACCAAAATATGCTAAACCAGTTATTTGAAGATTTTCGATATCGATTGCTAAATGTGTAAATCCAAGAAAATCGACTACATACCTAAATATAAGATTACGGAATTCTTCTACATGCACTGCCATTATAGCGCCATGGCTTTATGTTAACTTCAGGCGTTAAAGAAGCTTTATTAACTTAAATATGTTAAACTAATCATTTGAAGCATTTCGATATCGATTGCTAAATGAGTATATACAAGAAAATCAAATTTATACCTAAATATAAAATTATAACATTACGGAATTCTTCTAAATGCACTGCCGTTATGCCGTTAAGGCTTTATGTAGACTTCAGTAAGCTAAAAAATGTTTATTAACTTAATATGTTAAACTAATGATTTGAAGCATTTCGATATCGATATCAAATGTGTATGTAAAAGAAAATCGACTTTATACCTAAACATAAGATTACGTAATTCTTCTAAATGCACTGCCGTTTTGCCGTTTTGGCTTTATATTAACTTCAGTTCGTTAAAGAAGGTTTATTAACTTAAATATGTTAAGCCAGTTATTTGAAGCATTTCGATATCGAAAGCTTAATGCATATATACAAGAAAATCGACTTTATACCCAAACATAAGACTACGGAATTCTTCCAAATGTACTGTCGTTATGCCGCCATGGCCCTTTATCAACTTCAATACGTTGAAGAAGGTTAATTAACTTAAATATGTTAAACTAATGATTTGAAGCATTTCGATATCGATTGCTAAATGTGTATATACAAGAAAATCGAATTTATACCTAAATATAAAATTATAACATTACGGAATTCTTCTAAATGCACTGCCGTTATGCCCTTAAGGCTTTATGTAGACTTCAGTAAGCTAAAAAATGTTTACTAACTTAATATGTTAAACTAATGATTTGAAGCATTTCGATATCGATATCTAAATGTGTATATAAAAGAAAATCGACTTTATACCTAAATATAAGATTACGGAATTCTTCCAAATGCACTGCCGTTATGGCTTTATAACAACTTCAATACGTTAAAGAAAGTTAATAAACTTAAATATGTTAAACTAATGATTTGAAGCATTTCGGTATCGGTTGCCAAATATATATTTACAAAAAAATCGAATTTATACCTAAATATAAGATAACGGAATTTTTCTAAATGCACTGCCGTTATGCCGTTAACACTTTATGTAGACTTCAGTGCGTTAAAGAAGGTTTATTAACTTAAATATGTTAAACTAATGATTTGAAGCATTTCGATATCGATTGCTAAATGTGTATATACAAGAAAATCGACTTTATACCTAAATATAAGATAACGGAATTCTTCAAAATATACTGTCTTTATGCCGCCATGGCTTTGTATCAACTTCAATACGTTAAAGAAGGTTAAATATTTTAAATATGTTAAACTAATTGTTTGAAGCATTTAGATATCGCTTGCTAAATGAATATATACAAGAAAGTCGAATTTATACCTAAATATAAGATAACGGAATTCTTCTAAATGCAGTGCTGTTATACCGTTAAGGCTTTATGTAGACTTCAGTGCGTTAAAGAAGGTTTATTAACTTAAATATGTTAAACTAATGATTTGAAGCATTTCGATATCGATTGCTAAATGTGTATATACAAGAAAATCGACTTTATACCTAAATATAAGATTACGGAATTCTTCCAAATGTACTGTCGTTACGGAATTCTTCTAATGCACTGCCGTATGCCGCCATGGCTTTATGCCAACTTCCGTTCGTTAAAGAAGGTTAATTAACTTAAATATGTTAAACTAATGATTTGAAGCATTTCGATATCGATTGCTAATTGTGTATATACAAGAAAATCGACTTTATGCCTAAATATAAGACTACGGAATTCTTCCAAATGCAGTGCCGTTATGGCTTTTTGTCAACTTCAGTTCGCTAAAGGAGGTATATTAAATTAAATATGTTAAACCAGTTACCTGAAGCATTTCGATATCGATTGCGAAATGTATATACAAGAAAATCGACTTTATACCTAAATATAAAATTATAACGTTACGGAATTCTTCTAAATGCACTGCTTATACCGTCATGGCTTTATGTACGCTTCAGTATGCTAAAAAATATTTATTAACTTAATATGTTAATATGTTAAACTAACGTTTTGAAGCATTTCGATATCGATTGCTAAATGTGTATATACAAAAAATCGACTTTATACCTAAATATAAGATAACGGAGTTCTTCTAAATGCACGTTATGCCGTTATGGCTTTATGTTAACTTCAGATCGTTAAAGAAGGTTCATTAACTTAAATATGTTAAACCAGTTATTTGAAGCATTTGAAATCGATTTCTTAATGCATATATACAAGAAAATCGACTTTATACCTAAATATAAGATTACGGAATTCTTCCAAATGTACGGTCGTTATGCCGCCATGGCTTTATATCAACTTCAATACGTTTAAGATGGTTAATTAACTTAAACATGTTAAAAAAATGATTTGAAGCATTTCTATATCGATTGCTAAATGTGTATATACAACAAAATCGACTTTTTACCCAAATATAAGATTACGGAATTCTTCCAAATGCACTGCCGTTATACCGTTATGGCTTTATGTAAACTACAGTAAGATAAAGAAGGTTAATTAACTTAAATATGTTAAACTAATGATTTGAAGCATTTCGATATCGATTGCTAAATGTGTATATACAAGAAAATCGACTTTATACCTAAATATAAGATTACGGAATTCTTTTACATCCACTGCCGGTTTGCCAACATCAGATCGTTAAAGAAGGTTTATTATCTTAAATATGTTAAACTGATGAGTTGAAGCATTTCGATATCGATTGCTAAATGCTTATATACAAGAAAATCGATTTTATACCTAAATAAAAGATTACGGAATTCACCCAAATGCACTGCCGTTATGGCTTTATATTAACTTCAATAAGATAAAGAAGGTTAATTAACCAAAATATGCTAAACCAGTTATTTGAAGATTTTCGATATCGATTGCTAAATGTGTAAATCCAAGAAAATCGACTACATACCTAAATATAAGATTACGGAATTCTTCTACATGCACTGCCATTATAGCGCCATGGCTTTATGTTAACTTCAGGCGTTAAAGAAGCTTTATTAACTTAAATATGTTAAACTAATCATTTGAAGCATTTCGATATCGATTGCTAAATGAGTATATACAAGAAAATCAATTTATACCTAAATATAAAATTATAACATTACGGAATTCTTCTAAATGCACTGCCGTTATGCCGTTAAGGCTTTATGTAGACTTCAGTAAGCTAAAAAATGTTTATTAACTTAATATGTTAAACTAATGATTTGAAGCATTTCGATATCGATATCTAAATGTGTATATAAAAGAAAATCGACTTTATACCTAAACATAAGATTACGTAATTCTTCTAAATGCACTGCCGTTTTGCCGTTATGGCTTTATATTAACTTCAGTTCGTTAAAGAAGGTTTATTAACTTAAATATGTTAAGCCAGTTATTTGAAGCATTTCGATATCGAAAGCTTAATGCATATGTACAAGAAAATCTACTTTATACCTAAATATAAGACTACGGAATTCTTCCAAATGTACTGTCGTTATGCCGCCATGGCCCTTTATCAACTTCAATACGTTAAAGAAGGTTAATTAACTTAAATATGTTAAACTAATGATTTGAAGCATTTCGATATCGATTGCTAAATGTGTATATACAAGAAAATCGAATTTATACCTAATATAAAATTATAACATTACGGAATTCTTCTAAATGCACTGCCGTTATGCCCTTAAGGCTTTATGTAGACTTCAGTAAGCTAAAAAATGTTTACTAACTTAATATGTTAAACTAATGATTTGAAGCATTTCGATATCGATATCTAAATGTGTATATAAAAGAAAATCGACTTTATACCTAAATATAAGATTACGGAATTCTTCCAAATGCACTGCCGTTATGGCTTTATAACAACTTCAATACGTTAAAGAAAGTTAATAAACTTAAATATGTTAAACAAATGATTTGAAGCATTTCGATATCGCTTGCCAAATATATATTTACAAAAAAATCGAATTTATACCTAAATATAAGATAACGGAATTTTTCTAAATGCACTGCCGTTATGCCGTTAACACTTTATGTAGACTTCAGTGCGTTAAAGAAGGTTTATTAACTTAAATATGTTAAACTAATGATTTGAAGCATTTCGATATCGATTGCTAAATGTGTATGTACAAGAAAATCGACTTTATACCTAAATATAAGATTACGGAATTCTCCCAAATATACTGTCTTTATGCCGCCATGGCTTTGTATCAACTTCAATACGTTAAAGAAGGTTAATTATTTTAAATAAGTTAAACTAATGGTTTGAAGCATTTACATATCGCTTGCTAAATGAATATATACAAGAAAGTCGAATTTATACCTAAATATAAGATAACGGAATTCTTCTAAATGCAGTGCTGTTATACCGTTAAGGCTTTATGTAGACTTCAGTGCGTTAAAGAAGGTTTATTATAAATAACTTGAAAATGTTAAACTAATGATTTGAAGCATTTCGATATCGATTGCTAAATGTGTATATACAAGAAAATCGACTTTACATATACCTAAATATAAGATTACGGAATTCTTCCAAATGTACTGTCGTTATGCCGCCATGGTTTGTATCAACTACAATACGTTAAAGAAGGTTAATTAGTTTAAATATGTTAAACTAATGGTTTGAAACTAATGGTTTGAAGCATTTCTTCTTCACTTTATACCTAAATATAAAATTATAACATTACGGATTTCTTCTAAATGCACTGCTGTTATACCGTTAAGGCTTTATGTAGACCTCATTAAGCTAAAAAATGTTTATTAACTTAATATGTTAAACTAATGATTTGAAGCATTTCGATTTTTGTTTCACTTTTGATAATACATAAAGCATTGGTTAGATAATTTAAAGAGCTCTCAGGAAAGTCTTCAATCTTTCTTCTACTCCTATCAGGGGCTTGGCAATAGTCACATTTTTGTTTCAACTTTGTTAACGCTCTTGAGGTTAAACTGTTGGAACGAGGTGGGTCAAACATTAAAGCATTGGTTAGATAATTTAAAGAGCTTTTGGGAAAGTCCCCAATTTTTCTTCTACTCCTACCAGGGGCTTGGAAATGGTCACATTTTTGTTTCAACTTTTCTAACGCTCTGAGGCTAAACTATTGGAACGAGGTGGGTCAAACATAAAGCATTGGTTAGATATTTTAATGAGCTCTCAGGAAAGTCTTCAATCTTACTTCTACTCTTATCAGGGGCTTGGAAATAGTCACATTTTTGTTTCAATTTTGCTAACGCGCTATCGGCTAAACTTTCGGGATGAGGTGAGTCAAACATAAAGCATTGGTTAGATAATGTAAAGAGCTCTTAGGAAAATCTTCACTCTTTTTTCTACTCCTATCAGGGGCTTGGAAATAGTCACATTTTTGTTTCACTTTTGATAACGCTCTAGCGGGTAAAATATTTCAACAAGGTGAGTCAAACATAAAGCATTGGTTAGATAATTTAAAGAGCTCTTAGGAAAGTCTTCAATCTTAATTCTACCCCTACCAGGGGCTTGGCAATAGTCACATTTTTGTTTCAAATTTGCTAACGCTCTGAGGCTAAACTATTTGAGCGAGGTGGGTCGAACATAAAGCATTGGTTAGATAATCTAAAGAGCTCTCAGGAAAGTCGTCAATCTTTCTTCTACTCCTACCAGGAGCTCGGCAATAGTCACATTTTTGTTTCAACTTTGCTAACGCTCTAGCAGGTTAACTATTTGAACGAGGTGAGTCAAACATAAAGCATTGGTTAGATAATTTAAAGAGCTCTCAGGAAAGTCTTCAATCTTTCTTCTACTTCTATCAGGGGCTTGGCAATAGTCACATTTTTGTTTCAACTTTGCTAACGCTCTAGCGGCTAAACTATTGGAACGAGGTGGGTCGAACATTAAGCATTGGTTAGATAATTTAAAGAGCTCTCAGGAAAGTCCCCAATTTTTCTTCTGCTCCTACCAGGGGCTTGGCAATAGTCACATTTTTGTTTCAATTTTGCTAACGCTCTGAGGCTAAACTATTGGAACGAGGTGGGTCAAACATAAAGCATTGGTTAGATAATTTAAAGAGCTCTCAGGAAAATCTTCAATCTTTCTTCTAATCCTACCAGGCACTTGGCAATAGCCACATTGTATTGTCACATGTTCCTATAGTTTAGCCTCAGAGCGTTAGCAAAGTTGAAACAAAAATGTGACTATTGCCACGTGGGTCAAACATAAAGCATTGGTTAGATAATTTAAAGAGCTCTCAGGAAAGTCTTCGATCTTTCTTCTACTCCTATCAGGGGCTTATCAATAGTCACATTTTTGTTTCAACTTTGTTAACGCTCTGTGGCTAAACTATTGGAACGAGATTGGTCAAACATAAAGCATTGGTTGGATAATTTAAAGAGCTCTAAGGAAAGTCTTCACTCTTTCTTCTACTCCTATCAGGGGCTTGGCAATAGTCACATTTTTGTTTCACTTTTGATAACGCTCTAGCGGGTAAACTATTTGAACGAGGTGAGTCAAACATAAAGCATTGGTTAGATAATTTAAAGAGTTTTCCGGAAAGTCTTCAATCTTTCTTCTGCTCTAACCAGGCGCTTGGCAATAGTCACATTTTTGTTTCAACTTTTCTAACGCTCTAGTGGCTAAACTATTGAAACGAGGTATGCCGAACTTAAAGCATTGGTTAGATAACTTAATAACTATAACTATTTGAACGAGGTGGGTCAAACATAAAGCATTGGTTAGATAATTTAAAGAGCTCTCAGGAAAGTCTTCAATTTTTCTTTTACTCCTACCAGGCGCTCCGCAATAGTCACATTTTTGTTTCAACTTTGCTAACGCTCTAGTGGCTAATTTATTGAAACGAGGTGGGTCGAACATAAAGCATTGGTTAGAAAATTTATACTAATGAGTTGAACCATCTCGATATCGATTGCTAAATGTGTATATACAACAAAATCGACTTTATACCTAAATATATGATTACGAAATTCTTCCAAATGCACTGGCGTTATACCGTTATGGCTTTACGTAAACTTCTGTCAGATAAAGAAGGTTAATTAACTTAAATATGTTAAACTAATGACTTGAAGCATCTCGATATCGATTGCTAAATGTGTATATACAACAAAATCGACATTATACCTAAATATAAGACAACGGAATTCTTATAAATGCACTGCCGTTATGCCGTTAAGGCTTTATGTAGATTTCAGTAAGACAGAGAGGCTTAATTAACTTAAATATGTTAAACTAATGATTTGAAGCATTTCGATATCGATTGCTAAATGTGTATATACAAGAAAATCGACTTTATACCTAAATAAAAGATTACGGAATTTTTCTAAATGCACTCCCGTTATGCCGCCATGGCTTTACGTAAACTTCAGTAAGAAAATAAGGTTAATTAACTTAAATATGTTAAACTAATGATTTGAAGCATTTCGTTATCAATTGATAAATGTGTATATACAAGAAAATCGACTTTATACCTAAATATAAGATTACGGAATTCTTCTAAATGCACTGCCGTTATGCCGCCATGGCTTTATGCCAACTTCCGTTCGTTAAAGAAGGTTAATTAACTTAAATATGAAAATCGACTTTATACCTAAATATAAAATTATAACGTTACGGAATTCTTCTAAATGCACTGCCGTTATACCGTCATAGCTTTATGTACGCTTCAGTATGCTAAAAAATATTTATTAACTTAATATGTTAATATGTTAAACTAACGTTTTGAAGCATTTCGATATCGATTGCTAAATGTGTATATACAAAAAATCACTTTATACCTAAATATAAGATAACGGAGTTCTTCTAAATGCACGTTATGCCGTTATGGCTTTATGTTAACTTCAGATCGTTAAAGAAGCTTTATTAACTTAAATATGTTAAACTAATCATTTGAAGCATTTCGATATCGATTGCTAAATGAGTATATACAAGAAAATCGAATTTATACCTAAATATAAAATTATAACATTACGGAATTCTTCTAAATGCACTGCCGTTATGCCGTTATGGCCTTATATTAACTTCAGTTCGTTAAAGAAGGTTTATTAACTTAAATATGTTAAGCCAGTTATTTGAAGCATTTCGATATCGAAAGCTTAATGCATATATACAAGAAAATCGACTTTATACCTAAATATAAGACTACGGAATTCTTCCAAATGAACTGTCGTTATGCCGCCATGGCCCCTTATCAACTTCAATACGTTAAAGAAGGTTAATTAACTTAAATATGTTAAACTAATGATTTGAAGCATTTCGATATCGATTGCTAAATGTGTATATACAAGAAAATCGAATTTATACCTAAATATAAAATTATAACATTACGGAATTCTTCTAAATGCACTGCCGTTATGCCCTTAAGGCTTTATGTAGACTTCAGTAAGCTAAAAAATGTTTACTAACTTAATATGTTAAACTAATGATTTGAAGCATTTCGATATCGATATCTAAATGTGTATATAAAAGAAAATCGACTTTATACCTAAATATAAGATTACGGAATTCTTCCAAATGCACTGCCGTTATGGCTTTATAACAACTTCAATACGTTAAAGAAAGTTAATAAACTTAAATATGTTAAACTAATGATTTGAAGCATTTCGAAATCGCTTGCCAAATATATATTTACAAAAAAATCGAATTTATACCTAAATATAAGATAGCGGAATTTTTCTAAATGCACTGCCGTTATGCCGTTAACACTTTATGTAGACTTCAGTGCGTTAAAGAAGGTTTATTAACTTAAATATGTTAAACTAATGATTTGAAGCATTTAGATATCGATTGCTAAATGTGTACGTACAAGAAAATCGACTTTATACCTAAATATAAGAATGCGGAATTCTTCCAAATATACTGTCTTTATGCCGCCATGGCTTTGTATCAACTTCAATACGTTTAAGAAGGTTAATTATTTTAAATATGTTAAACTAATGGTTTGAAGCATTTAGATATCGCTTGCTAAATGAATATATACAAGAAAGTCGAATTTATACCTAAATATAAGATAACGGAATTCTTCTAAATGCAGTGCTGTTATACCGTTAAGGCTTTATGTAGACTTCAGTGCGTTAAAGAAGGTTTATTAACTTAAATATGTTAAACTAATGATTTGAAGCATTTCGATATCGATTGCTAAATGTGTATATACAAGAAAATCGACTTTATACCTAAATATAAGATTACGGAATTCTTCCAAATGTACTGTCGTTATGCCGCCATGGCTTTGTATCAACTGCAGTTCGTTAAAGAAGGTTTATTAACTTAAATATGTTAAACTAATGGTTTGAAGCATTTAGATATCGCTTGCTAAATGAATATATACAAGAAAGTCGAATTTATACCTAAATATAAAATTATAACATTATGGAATTCTTCTAAATACCGTTAGTGCTTTATGTAGACTTCAGTAAGCTAAAAAATGTTTATTAACTTAATATGTTAAACTAATGATTTGAAGCATTTCGATATCGATAGCTAAATATGTATATACAAGAAAATGGACTTTATACCTAAATATAAGATTATGGAATTCTTCTGCGTGCACTGCAGTTATGAAAGTTAAAGAAGGTTTATTAACTTAAATATGTTAAACTAATGAGCTGAAGCATTTCGATATCGATTGCTAAATGTGTATATACAAGAAAATCGATTTTATACCTAAATAAAAGATTACGGAAATTACCCAAATATACTGCCGTTATGCCGTTATGGCGTCTGTAAAGAAGGTTAATTATTTAAATATGATAAGCTAATGGTTTGAAGCATTTCGATATCGATTGCTAAATGTGTAAATACAAGAAAATCGACTTTATACCTAAATATAAAATTATAACATTATGGAATTCTTCTAAATGCACTGCCGTTATGCCATTAGGGCCTTATGTAGACTTCAGTGCGTTAAAGAAGGTTTATTAACTTAAATATGTTAAACTAATGATTTGAAGCATTTCGATATCGATTGCTAAATGTGTATATACAAGGAAATCGCATTTATACCTAAATAAAAGATGACATAATTCTTCTAAATGCACTGCCGTTATGCCGTTAAGGCTTTATGTAGACTTCAGTGAGTTAAAGGAGGTTAATTAACTTAAATATGTTAAACTAATGATTTGAAGCATCTCGATGTCGATTGCTAAATGTGTATATACAACAAAATCGACATTATGCCTAAATATAGGACAACGGAATTCTTATAAATGCACTGCCGTTATGCCGTTAAGGCTTTATGTAGATTTCAGTAAGACAGAGAGGCTTAATTAACTTAAATATGTTAAACTAATGATTTGAAGCATTTCGATATCGATTGCTAAATGTGTATATACAAGAAAATCGACTTTATACCTAAATAAAAGATTACGGAATTTTTCTTAATGCACTCCCGTTATGCCGCCATGGCTTTACGTAAACTTCAGTAAGAAAATAAGGTTAATTAACTTAAATATGTTAAACTAATGATTTGAAGCATTTCGTTATCAATTGCTAAATGTGTATATACAAGAAAATCGACTTTATACCTAAATATAAGATTAGGGAATTCTTCTAAATGCACTGCCGTTATGCCGCCATGGCTTTATGCCAACTTCCGTTCGTTAAAGAAGGTTAATTAACTTAAATATGAAAATCGACTTTATACCTAAATATAAAATTATAACGTTACGGAATTCTTCTAAATGCACTGCCGTTATACCGTCATGGCTTTATGTACGCTTCAGTATGCTAAAAAATATTTATTAACTTAATATGTTAATATGTTAAACTAACGTTTTGAAGCATTTCGATATCGATTGCTAAATGTGTATATACAAAAAATCGACTTTATACCTAAATATAAGATAACGGAGTTCTTCTAAATGCACGTTATGCCGTTATGGCTTTATGTTAACTTCAGATCGTTATAGAAGGTTCATTAACTTAAATATGTTAAACCAGTTATTTGAAGCATTTCGAAATCGATTTCTTAATGCATATATTTAAGAAAATCGACTTTATACCTAAATATAAGATTACGGAATTCTTTCAAATGTACTGTCGTTATGCCGACATGGCTTTATATCAACTTCAATACGTTTAAGAAGGTTAATTAACTTAAACATGTTAAAAAAATGATTTGAAGCATTTCTATATCGATTGCTAAATGTGTATATACAACAAAATCGACTTTTTACCCAAATATAAGATTACGGAATTCTTCCAAATGCACTGCCGCTATACCGTTATGGCTTTATGTAAACTACAGTAAGATAAAGAAGATTAATTAACTTAAATATGTTAAACTAATGATTTGAAGCATTTCGATATCGATTGCTTAATGCTTACAAGAAAATCGACTTTATACCTGAATATAAGACTACGGAGTTCTTCCAAATGTACTGTCGTTATGCCGCCATGGCTCTTTATCAACTTCAATACGTTAAAGAAGGTTAATTAACTTAAATATGTTAAACTAATGATTTGAAGCATTTCGATATCGATTGCTAAATGTGTATATACAAGAAAATCGACTTTATACCTAAATATAAAATTATAACATTATGGAATTCTTCTAAATGCACTGCCGTTATGCCATTAGGGCCTTATGTAGACTTCAGTGCGTTATAAAATGTTTATTAACTTAAATATGTTAAACTAATGATTTGAAGCATTTCGATATCGATAGCTAAATGTGTATATACAAGAAAATCGACTTTATACCTAAATATAAGATAACGGAATTCTTCTACATGCACTGCCGTTATGCCATCATGGCTATATGCAAACTTCTGATCATTAAAGAAGGTATATTAACTTAAATATGTTAAACTAATGAGTTGAACCATCTCTATATCGATTGCTAAATGTGTATATACAAAAAATCGACTTTATTCCTAAATATAAGATTACGTAATTCTTCCAAATGCACTGCCGTTATACCGTTATGGCTTTATGTAAACTTCAGTAAGAAAAAGAAGGATAATTAACTTAAATATGTTAAACTAATGATTTGAAGCATTTCGATATCGATTACTAAATGTGTATATACAAGAAAATCTACTTTATACCCAAATATAAGATAACGGAATTCTTCTACATGCACTGCCGTTATGCCGCCATGATTTTATGCCAACTTCAGTTCTTCGAAGAAAGTTTATTAACTTAAATATGTTAAACTAATGAGTTGAAGCATCTCGATATCGATTGCTAAATGTGTATATACAACAAAATCGAATTTATACCTAAACATAAGATTACGGAGTTCTTCTACATGCACCGCCCTTATACCGTCATGGCTTTATGTTAACTTCAGTGCGTTAAAGAAGGCCTATTAACTTAAATATGTTAAAATAATGATTTGAAACATTTCGATATATATATCGACTTTATATCTAAATATAAGATTATACCTAAATATAAGATTACGTAATTCTTCTAAATGCACTGCCGTTATGCCGTTAAGGCTTGATGTAGACTTCAGGAAGATAAATAGGGTTAATTAACTTAAATATGTTAAACTAATGATTTGAAGCATTTCGATATCGCTTGCTCTATGTGTTTATACAACAAATCGATTTTATACCTAAATATAAAATTACGGAATTCTTCTACATGCACTGCCGTTATGCCGCCATGGCTTCATGTCACCTTCGGTAGGTTAAAGAAGGTAATTTAACTTAAATATGTTAAACGAATGATTTGAAGCATTTCGATATCGATTGCTAAATGTGCTAGTACAAGAAACTTGACTTTATACCTAAACATAGGTTAACGGAATTCTTCCAAATGCACTGCCGTTAATCCGCCATGGCTTTATGTCAACTTCAGTTCTTTAAAGAAGGTTTGTTAACTTAAATATGTTAAAATAATGATTTGAAGCGTTTCGATATCGATTTCTAAATGCATATATACAAGAAAATCGACTTTATACCTAAATATAAGATTACCGAATTCTTCCAAATTACTGTCGTTATGCCGCCATGGCTTTATTTCACCTTCAATACGTTAAAGATGGTTAATTAACTTAAATATGTTAAACTAATGAATCGAATTCATACCTAAATATATGATTACTTAATTCTTCTAAATGCACTGCCGTTATGCCGTTAAGGCTTTTGCAGACTTCAGTAAGAAAAAGAGGGTTAAGTAACTTAAATATGTTAAACTAATGATTTGAAGCATTTCGATATCGATTGCTAAATGTGTATGTACAACAAAATCGACTTTATACTTAAATATAAGATAACGGAATTCATATAAATATACTGCCGTTATGCCGTTATGGCTTTATGTAAACTTCAGTAAGATAAAGAAGGTTAATTAACTTAAATATGTGTCCTTCAAGACAGAGTCAGATGACCGTTTTTTATTACATTCAAAATGCGACTGATGCTTACATGTTAAAATGAACTTAAAAGTAAAAATGAATGAATGAATATATATAGTGGAACAAATAAAAATGAATGTGTATTCTAATAAATTGCAGAGATGCCAATAGTGACAAATATGGTGATGACAGCTCGGCTTCTCCTGACATTAACTCGTCCCGAGTTATTCGTCATTAATAGTATCTTCAGGATAATCATCATCGTCTATATCTGGAAACAAGGCACACCACGGTTTCATCTTGTCGGATGTTGCAATTTGACTGTAGTGACGTTGTGTTCGCTGCATACCTTCGATATCTTCAACGACGTAACTATCGAACCTCAATACTTTCTTAACCACGTAGGGACCTTTGTACTTCGGGTGTAACTTCTTCGACTCGCCCGTGTTTGGAGGAGGAGCTTCGACCAGCACAAGCGCTCGCTCTTCGTATCGTACTGGTTTGGAATGACGTGCATCAAACTTGGCCTTCCACTTAACTCGTGCCAATTTAATGTTTCGTATAGCTTCACTTCGTCGACCATTCATTTGGAGATGTTCTTCTTCATTCTGGATGGCTGCTAGTATCAAGTTACCACTTAAATCGCGTAGGGGAAAGTCATATACCAAATCAATCGGTGCAAACTTTGTTGTCGCGTTCACCTTAGTATTTAAGGACTATTGCCGCATACGAACATGTGTATCCCAATCTTTCGCCTCACTGGTCGATGCTCTCAAAAATGAAAATACTGCTTGATTAACCCTTTCTGCCAAACCATTCGAACGTGGTGTACGCGCAGCTACCTTAATATGTTGTATCTTGTATGCCTCGCAATAGTTACCAAATGCTGCGGACGTAAATGCGGTACCTCTGTCTGTTACAATTCGTCGCGGTAAGCCAAAGAATAGAGTCAAATCATTCAATGCATCTACGACCGGTTTGGTTTTTGTAGATCTAGTTGGGACAACTACTGAATACCTCGTGAGTGCGTCCACGATGACAAGAACGTACTCATAACCACGTCGACTTTTCACAAAAGGCCCAAGATGATCCAAGTGTAAAGTGTGAAATGGTAATTTTGGAGCATCCATGCCATAGAGCTCGCATTCCTTGCGAATCGGTTCGCGACTGTAACAGCACTCAATGCACGACTTGACAAAGCCCTTTGTAAAGTTCCTCATGCGCGGAAACCAAAAATGTTGCATGATCCTTTTCAAAGTACCGTCGACACCGGCAGAGTTTAAGTATCCGCCATCGCATGCCTTTTGGAACAACTAACAAATTACTCCCATTCTTAACTAAGCGGAATAACCGGTGATTCTTCAAACAGAAACTTTTCCTTGCCAATTATTTTCCTGTTGCGTACATGCCCTACTATAATATGCAATTGGCATCAATCCACTCTCATCTCGTTGCATAAGAATAGCGGCTATACCCATACTTGATGCGTCTGCATGGAGCTCATGGTCCTTCGTGATGTCGTAGATTGTCAAAATTGGGGTTTTACTTATCAACTCGATTAAACGCTGGAATGACTCTTCACATGTGGAGTCCCAAACGAAACTTGCGTCCTTCTTCGTAAGCTGGGTGAGAGGCTTAGCGATCAATGCATATTCGGGAACAAACTTCCGGAAAAACCCTGTCAACCCTAAAAACCTTCTAACTTCTACCTGATTTCGCGGCGTTGGAAAATGTTCAATCGCCGATGTCTTAACAATACCCGGTCTAATACCATTTTTATCTACCTGATGCCCTAGGAAAGTAACCTCATTTTTCATGAATGAACACTTTGATAATCTTAGCGTTAACCCTTCCTTCTGAACGGTTTTTAAAAACTCTTCTAAGTAAAATAAATTTTCTTCTTCCGTATCACTAGCTATAATCACCTCATCCACATAGCTTACAACTGCTTTATTCAGCGGTGCAATCAGCTGAGTCATCATTTTTTGGAATGTACACGGAGCGTTCCGCAAACCAAATGGCATTCTATTAAATTCATAATGGCCATTGTGCGTTACAAAGGCGGTAAACGGTTTTGCGTCTTCCTCTAACTCAATCTGGTAGTAGCCAGACATTAAATCCAACGTGGTGAAAAACTTTTTACCGGACAGTGTCGCCAAAACGCCATCAACTGTCGGCATCAACCACGGTTGTTTTTCAGTTACAGCATTTACCTCACGGAAATCGACGCACAACCTATCCTCCCCATTTTTCTTACGCACCATAACTACTGGTGATGCATATGTGGATTCAGATCTACGCACAATACCCAATTGCATTAACTCATCTACGATTTCCTCAACAACACGCTGTTTAGGTATTGGAATACTATATGGTTTCTTATAAATTGGTTTCGGTGACGTTAATTTGATATTCATTCTGAATCGCTTTGATATACCCAGTTCAGGTAACTTTTCACCGAAACAATTCGCATATATATTCACCATTTCAACTAATTTTTGCTCTATCCCTACCCTGAACTCAGCACCTATATCTAAGACATCCCTTTTAATTTGCATGATTGTGCACATGCCTTCTTCAATCACTACAGTGCCTTTGGATAGGACATCAATACCAACAATTGCTTCGTAAGTCATCACTGAGTCGTCTATTACCCATAATTCGACAGATCGTGTAGCTTTATTCATTCTAATATGCGCTAACATTTTTCCGTGGCAGGTAATCTGACTACCTCCAAAACCAATTAATCTTTCATCGCACTCAGCGATACACAAACCACACTTTGTTGCTATTGATTTCCTAACCAGTGATCTGCTACTGCCTGAATCAGTTAGTGCCTTGCACCTTACATTTTCGTTGCCAAAAATTTCAATGTCCATGCACAACTCTTTGCACTGATTTCTTTCTATTTCTATTTTATTCACTGACATATCGTTTTCTTCAACTTCTAATCTTTTAGTACTTTCCCCACTTCCACTATCTTTTATTCGATGCACTCGCCCATTCTGTTTAACCTCTCTCTTTTTCCGAGGCTTCACACAATTCCTTGCAATATTCCCTCTTTCCTGACAATTAAAACATATAGGGCCATTTACACTCTTGCTTACCCTACTTGCCACTTCTGGCGTTTGCTGTTGTTTGTAGTGAAATTCGTTTAGCTTAAATTTATTCTCCCCGCTCGGTGGTATACTCAACAGCGATTGTAATAAATCAGAACACTTATTAAATTTCATTGCACTTAAAACCCTACTCAAATTATCGTCCATTAATCCATTAATAATATATCGTATAACAGACATATGTTCAATATTATCTCGTCTGCCTATTGCTAGCATTTTATAATAAAATTCATCAATTTTCTCACCCTTACTCCTTTTCGTATTCATCATTCTTATATGGGTGTCTGCAGAATTTCTAACGCACGGAAAATCTGACAAAAAAGAAATTACAAAATCACTCCACTCACGATAAACTGGCTGTGCATCAGCCCATCGCTTAGCCACTCCCCGCAGCCTACTAAGAACAGCAAATATGACGAAAGTGTCTTCCCAATGATATGCTGCTCTCAATTGTTCAACTCTCTCTATAAATTGTATAGACGTGTACGTGTTGTCGATGGGGTTGAACTCAGGCAGAATCGCTGCTATTTCACTTGGTGTATAACATCTGCTTCTTGTTGCTTGGTCTCTCTCTCCCGCTCTCGTGCATGTTTCAGCGAACCAAGGCGCTGATCGTTCTCTATGTTCTGTATGCATTTCTGTTTGTGGCGTAGTTAGCAAGTGCGCATTTGACGTATTAATTTCTTGTGTCGCAATTACTGGTTGTTGCATGATGAACGATTGATTCGGATGCCACGACGTAGGTGGTTGCTGCGTACTTGGCTGCGTTGTTACCCGTGACCGCTCATACATATACAGATATGACGACGGTTGTATATATGCGTGCGACTGTGTATATACATACGGCTGCGCAAATAAATTGCGTTCTCCTTGCGACGCAAATGATGCTGACGACGTTTCTATCGGCGCTCGGGTAACTGGGAGCACTGTTTCCCGAATGTCCGGCCCTGTTGAACGTAGGGTATGCAGTTGTGCAGTTAGCATTTCCACTGCCCCACATAACGCACTAACCTGCACCTCCAACTGCGTCCTTACCCGATCGTTGTTCAATGATGGCCCGTCATTCTCCTCCTGATTTTCACCACTTCCCTGCGCTAACTCTGCGCCACATGATTCACCTGACGCCATAACCTGCTTCAGCAAATCTGTATTGACGTCTTAGAATCGGCTTATTAATTCGGCTTTTGTCCCGCTGGTCTTTAAATTTAACCTTTTTAACGCTTCTTTCAGTTGCACTATCGTTGAATTATTTAAGTCCATCCCACTTCTGAAGTCTGTCCTTCAAGACAGAGTCAGATGACCGTTCTTTATTACATTCAAAATGCGACTGATGCTTACATGTTAAAATGAACTTAAAAGTAAAAATGAATGAATGAATATATATAGTGGAATAAATAAAAATGAATGTGTATTCTAATAAATTGCAGAGATGCCAATTGTGACAAATATGGTGATGACATATCTTAAACTAATGATTTGAATCATTTCGATATCGATTGCAAAATGTGTATGTACAAGAAAATCGACTTTATGCCTAAATATAAGACTACGGAATTCTTCCAAACGCACTGCCGTTATGCCGTTATGGCTTTATATTAACTTCAGTTCGTTAAAGAAGGTTTATTAACTTAAATATGTTAAACCACTTATTTGAAGCATTTCGATATCGATTGCCTATTGCATATATACAAGAAAATCAACTTTGTACCTAAATATAAGACTACGGAATTCTTCCAAATGTACTGTCGTTATGCCGGCAAGGCTCTTTATCAACTTCAATACATTAAAGAAGGTTAATTAACTTAAATATGTTAAACTAATGATTTGAAGCATTTCGATATCGCTTGCTAAATGTGTATATACAAGAAAATCGAATTTATACCTAAATATAAAATATAACATTACGGAATTCTTCTAAATGCACTGCCGTTATACCGCTAAGGCTTTATGTAGACTTCAGTAAGCTAAAAAATGTTTATTAACTTAATATGTTAAACTAATGATTTCAAGCATTTCGATATGGATATTTAAATGTGTATGTAAAAGAAAATCGACTTTGTACCTAAATTTAAGATTACGGAATTCTTCCAAATGCACTGTCGTTATGGCTTTATATCAACTGCAATACGTTAAAGAAGGTTAATTAACTTAAATATGTTAAACTAATGATTTGAAGCATTTCGATATCGCTTGCCAAATATGTATATACAAGAAAATCGAATTTATACCTAAATATAAGATAACGGAATTATTCTACATGCACTGCCGTTATGCCGTTAACGCTTTATGTAGACTTCAGTGCGTTAAAGAAGGTTTATTAACTTAAATATGATAAACTAATAATTTATAGCATTTCGATATCGATTGCTAAATGCGTATATACAAGAAAATTGACTTTATACCTAAATATAAGATTACGGAATTCTTCCAATCCTACTATCATTATGCCTAAATGGCTTTGTATCAACTTCAATACGTTAAAGAGGGTTAATTATTTGAAATATGTTAAACTAATGGTTTGAAGCATTTCGATATCGGTTGCTAAATGTGCAAATACAAGAAAATCGGCTTATACCTAAATATAAAATTATAACATTACCGAATTCTTCTAAATGCAGTGCAGTTATGAAAGTTAAAGAAGGTTTATTAACTTAAATATGTTAAACTAATGAGTTGAAGCATTTCGATATCGATTGCTAAATGTGTATATACAAGAAAATCGAATTTATACCTAAATATAAAATTAAAAAAATACGGAATTCTTCTAAATGCACTGCCGTTATACCGTTAAGGCTTTATGTAGACTTCAGTAAGCTAAAAAATGTTTATTAACTTAATAAGTTAAACTAATGATTTGAAGCATTTCGATATCGATAGCTAAATGTGTATATACAAGAAAATCGACTTTGTACCTAAATATAAGATTACGGAATTTTTCCAGATGTGCTGTTGTTATGCCGCCATGGCTTTGTATCAACTTCAATACGTTAAAGAAGGTTAATTATTTTAAATATGTTAAACTAATGGTTTGAAGCATTACGATATCGATTGCTAAATGTGTATATACAAGAAAATCGAATTAATACCTAAATATAAAATTAAAAAACTACGGAATTCTTCTAAATGCACTGCCGTTATACCGTTAAGGCTTTATGTAGACTTCAGTAAGCTAAAAAATGTTTATTAACTTAATATGTTAAACTAATGATTTGAAGCATTTCGATATCGATAGCTAAATGTGTATGTAAAAGAAAATCGAATTCATACCTAAATATAAGACTACGGAATTCTTCCAAACGCACTGCCGTTATGCCGCCATGGCTTTATATCAACTTCAATACGTTAAAGAAGGTTAATTAACTTAAATATGTTAAACTAATGATTTGAAGCATTTCGATATCGATTGCTAAATGTGTATGTTCAACAAAATCGACTTTATACCTAAATATAAGATAACGGAATTCATATAAATATACTGCCGTTATGCCGTTATGGCTTTATGTAAACTTCAGTAAGATAAAGAAGGTTAATTAACTTAAATATGCTAAACCAGTTATTTGAATTATTTCGATATCGATTGCAAAATGTGTATGTACAAGAAAATCGACTTTATACCTAAATATAAGATTACGGTATTCTTCCGAATGTACTGTCATTATGCCGCCATGGCTTTGTATCAACTTCAATACGTTAAAGAAGGTTAATTATTTTAAATATATTAAACTAATGGTTTGAAGCATTTCGATATCGATTGCTAAATGTGTATATACAAGAAAATCGAATTTAAAACCTAAATATAAAATTAAAAAAATACGGAATTCTTCTAAATGCACTGCCGTTATACCGTTAAGGCTTTATGTAGACTTCAGTAAGCTAAAAAATGTTTATTAACTTAATATGTTAAACTAATGATTTGAAGTATTTCGATATCGATAGCTAAATGTGTATGTAAAAGAAAATCGAATTCATACCTAAATACAAGACTACGGAATTCTTCAAACGCACTGCCGTTATGCCGTTATGGCTTTATATTAACTTCAGTTCGTTAAAGAAGGTTGATTAACTTAAATATGTTAAACCAGTTATTTGAAGCATTTCGATATCGATTGCTTAATGCATATATACAAGAAAATCGAATTTATACCTAAATATAAGACTACGGAATTCTTCCAAATGTACTGCCCGTTATGCCGCCATGGCTCTTTATCAACTTCAATACGTTAAAGAAGGTTAATTAACTTAAATATGTTAAACTAAAGATTTGAAGCATTTCGATATCGCTTGCTAAATTTGTATATACAAGAAAATCGAATTGATACCTAAATATAAAATTATAACATTACGGCACTGCCGTTATACCGCTAAGGCTTTATTTAGACTTCAGTAAGTTAAAAAATGTTTATTAACTTAATATGTTAAACTAATGATTTCAAGCATTTCGATATGGATATCGAAATGCGTATATAAAAGAAAAACGACTTTATACCTAAATATAAGATTACGGAATTCTTCCAAATGCACTGCCGTTATGGCTTTATATCAACTGCTATACGTTAAAGAAGGTTAATTAACTTAAATATGTTAAACTAATGATTTGAAGCATTTCGATATCGCTTGCCAAATATGAAATATACAAGAAAATCGAATTTATACCTAAATATAAGATAACGGATTTTCTTCTACATGCACTGCCGTTATGCCGTTAACGCTTTATGTAGACTTCAAAGCGTTAAAGAAGGTTTATTAACTTAAATATGTTAAACTAATGATTTAAAGCATTTCGATATCGATTGCTAAATGTGCAAATACAAGAAAATCGACTTTATACCTAAATATAAAATTATAACTTACGGAATTCTTCTAAATGCATTGCCGTTATACCGTTAAGGCTTTATGTAGACTTTAGTAAGCTAAAAAATGTTTATTAATTTAACATGTTAAACAAATGATTTGAAGCATTTCGATATCGATAGCTAAATATGTATATACAAGAAAATCGACTTTATACCTAAATACAAGATTAAGGAATTCTTCTACATCCACTGCCGTTATGCCAACTTCAATCGTTAAAGAAGGTTTATTAACTTAAATATGTTAAACTAATGATTTGAAGCATTTCGATATCGATTGCTAAATGTGTATATACAAGAAAATCGAATTTATACCTAAATATAAAATTAAAAATTACGGAATTCTTCTAAATGCATTGCCGTTATACCGTTAAGGCTTTATGTAGACTTTAGTAAGCTAAAAAATGTTTATTAATTTAACATGTTAAACAAATGATTTGAAGCATTTCGATATCGATAGCTAAATATGTATATACAAGAAAATCGACTTTATACCTAAATACAAAATTAAGGAATTCTTCTACATCCACTGCCGTTATGCCAACTTCAGATCGTTAAAGAAGGTTTATTAACTTAAATATGTTAAACTAATGATTTGAAGCATTTCGATATCGATTGCTAAATGCGTATATACAAGAAAATCGAATTTATACCTAAATATAAAATTAAAACATTACGGAATTCTTCTAAATGCACTGCCGTTATACCGTTAAGGCTTTATGTAGACTTCAGTAAGCTAAAAAATGTTTATTAACTTAATATGTTAAACTAATGATTTGAAGCATTTCGATATCGATATCTAAATGTGTATATAAAAGAAAATCGACTACATACCTAAATATAAGATTATGGAATTCTTCTACATGCACTGCCGTTATGGCGCCATGGCTTTATGTTAACTTCAGGCGTTAAAGAAGCTTTATTAACTTAAATATGTCAAACTAATGATCTGAAGCATTTCGATATCGATTGCTAAATGTGTATATACAAGAAAATCGACTTTATACCTTACTAAAAGATTACGGAATTCTTCCAAATGTACTGTCATTATGCCGCCAAGGCTTTGTACCAACTTCAAGACGTTAAAGAAGGTTAATTATTTAAATATGTTAAACTAATGGTTTGAAGCATTTTGATATCGCTTGCTAAATGAATATATACAAGAAAGTCGAATTTATACCTAAATATAAGATAACGGAATTCTTCTAAATGCAGTGCTGTTATACCGTTTAGGCTTTTTGTAGACTTCAGTGCGTTAAAGAAGGTTTATTAACTTAAATATGTTAAACTAATGACTTGAAGCATTTCGATATCGATTGCTAAATGTGTATATACAAGAAAATCGACTTTATACCTAAATATAAGATTACGGAATTCTTCCAAATGTACTGTCGTTATGCCGCCATGGCTTTGTATAAACTGCAGTTCGTTAAAGAAGGTTTATTAACTTAAATATGTTAAACCAGTTATTTGAAGCATTTCGATACGACTGCTAAAAGTGTAAATACAAGAAAATCGACTTTACACCTAAATATAAAATTATAACATTACGGAACTCTTCTAAATGCACTGCCGTTATACCGTTAATGCTTTATGTAGACTTCAGTAAGCTAAAAAATGTTTATTAACTTAATATGTTAAACTAATGATTTGAAGCATTTCGATATCGATAGCTTAATATGTATATACAAGAAAATCGACTTTATACCTAAATATAAGGTTATGGAATTCTTCTGCGTGCACTGCAGTTATGAAAGTTAAAGAAGGTTTATTAACTTAAATATGTTAAACTAATGAGCTGAAGCATTTCGATATCGATTGCTAAATGTGTATATACAAGAAAATCGATTTTATACCCAAATAAAAGATTACGGAAATTACCCAAATCTACTGCCGTTATGCCGTTATGGCTTCTGTAAGGAAGGTTAATTATTTAAATATGATAAGCTAATGGTTTGAAGCATTTCGATATCGATTGCTAAATATGTAAATTCAAGAAAATCGACTTTATAATACCTAAATATAAAATTATAACATTATGGAATTCTTCTAAATGCACTGCCGTTATGCCATTAGGGCCTTATGTAGACTTTAGTGCGCTAAAGAAGGTTTATTAACTTAAATATTTTAAACTAATGATTTGAAGCATTTCGATATCGATTGCTAAATGTGTATATACAAGAAAATCGAATTTATACCTAAATATAAGATAACATAATTCTTCTAAATGCACTGCCGTTATGCCGTTAATTCTTTATGTTGACTTCAGTGAGTTAAAGAAGGTTTATTAACTTAAATATGTTTAACTAATGATTTGAAGCATTTCGATATCGCTTGCTTAATGAGTGTATACAAGAAATTCGAATTTATACCTAACTATAAGATAACGGAATTCTTCTAAATGCAGTGCAGTTATAGCGTTAAGGCTTTATGTAGACTTCAGTGCGTTAAAGAAGGTTTATTAACTTAAATATTTTAAACTAGTGATTTGAAGCATATCGATATCAATTGCTAAATGCGTATATTGAACAAAATCGACTTTATACCTAAATATAAGATTACGGAACTCTTCCAAATGCACTGCCGTTATGCCGTTAAGGCTTTTGTAGACTTCAGTAAGATAAAGAGGATAAACTAACTTTAATCTGTTAAACTTATGATTTGAAGATTTCGAAATCGATTGCTAAATGCATATATACAAGAAAATCTTTTTTATACCTAAATATAAGATTACGGAATTCTTCCAAATGTACTGTCGTTATGCCGCCATGGCTTTGTATCACCTTCAATACGTTAAAGAAGGTTTATTAACTTAAATATGTTAAACTAATGATTTGAAGCATTTCGATATCGATTGCTAAATGAATATGTACAAGAAAATCGAATTCATACCTAAATACAAGATAACGTAATTCTTCTAAATGCACTGCCGTTATGCCGTTAACGCTTTTGCAGACTTCAGTAAGAAAAGGAGGGTTAAGTAACTTAAATATGTTTAACTAATGATTTGAAGCATTTCGATATCGATTGCTAAATTTGTATCAACTACAATACGTTAAAGAAGATTAATTAACTTAAATATGTTAAACTAATGATTTGAAGCATTTCGATATCGCTTGCCAAATATGTATATACAAGAAAATCGAATTTATACATAAATATAAGATAACGGACATCTTCTACATGCACTGCCGTTATGCCGTTAACGCTTTATGTAGACTTCAGTGCGTTAAAGAAGGTTTATTAACTTAAATATGTTAAACTAATGAGTTGAAGCATTTCGATATCGATTGCTAAATGTGTATATACCATAAAATCGATTTTATACCTAAATAAAAGATTACGGAATTCACTCAAATATACTGCCGTTATGGCTTTATTTAAACTTCAGTAAGATAAAGAAGGTTAATTAACCTAAATATGCTAAACCAGTTATTTGAAGATTTTCGATATCGATTGCTAAATATGTAATACCAAGAAACTCGACTACATACCTAAATATAAGATTACGGAATTCTTCCAAATGCACTGCCGTTATGGCTTTATATAGACTTCAATACGTAAAAGAAGGTTAATTAACTTAAATATGTTAAACTAATGATTTGAAGCATTTCGATATCGATTGCTAAATGTGTATATACAAGAAAATCGAATTTATACCTAAATATAAAACTAAAACATTACGGAATTCTTCTAAATGCACTGTCATTATACCGTTAACGCTTTATGTAGACTTCAGTAAGCTAAAAAATGTTTATTAACTTAATATGTTAAACTAATGATTTGAAGCATTTCGATATCGATATCTAAATGTGTATATAAAAGAAAATCGACTTTATACCTAAATATAAGATTACGGAATTCTTCCAAATGCACTGCCGTTATGGCTTTAAATAAACTTCAATACGTTAAAGAAGGTTAATTAACTTAAATATGTTAAACTAATGATTTGAAGCATTTCGATATCGCTTGTCAAATATGTATATACAAGAAAATCGAATTTATACCTAAATATAAGATAACGGAATTTTTCTAAATGCTAACGGCAGTGCCGTTAACACTTTATGTAGACTTCAGTGCGTTAAAGAAGGTTAATTAACTTAAATATGTTAAACTAATGATTTGAAGCATTTCGATATTGATTGCTAAATGTGTATATACAAGAAAATCGACTTTATACCTAACTAAAAGATTACGGAATTCTTCCAAATGTACTGTCATTATGCCGCCAAGGCTTTGTACCAACTTCAATACGTTAAAGAACGTTAATTATTTTAAATATGTTAAACTAATGGTTTGAAGCATTTTGATATCGCTTGCTAAGTGAATATATACAAGAAAGTCGAATTTATACCTAAATATAAGATAACGGAATTCTTCTAAATGCAGTGCTGATATACCGTTAAGGCTTTATGTAGACTTCAGTGCGTTAAAGAAGGTTTATTAACTTAAATATGTTAAACTAATGATTTGAAGCATTTCGATATCGATTGCTAAATGTGTATATACAAGAAAATCGACTTTATACCTAAATATAAGATTACGGAATTCTTCCAAATGTACTGTCGTTATGCCGCCATGGCTTTGTATAAACTGCAGTTCGTTAAAGAAGATTTATTAACTTAAATATGTTAGACCAGTTATTTGAAGAATTTCGATGTCGACTGCTAAATGTGTAAATACAAGAAAATCGACTTTACACCTAAATATAAAATTATAACATTACGGAATTCTTCTAAATGCACTGCCGTTATACTGTTAATGCTTTATGTAGACTTCAGTAAGCTAAAAAATGTTTATTAACTTAATATGTTAAACTAATGATTTGAAGCATTTCGATATCGATAGCTAAATATGTATATACAAGAAAATCGACTTTATACCTAAATATAAGGTTATGGAATTCTTCTGCGTGCACTGCAGTTATGAAAGTTAAAGAAGGTTTATTAACTTTAATATGTTAAACTAATGAGCTGAAGCATTTCGATATCGATTGCTAAATGTGTATATACAAGAAAATCGATTTTATACCTAAATAAAAGATTACGGAAATTACCCAAATATACTGCCGTTATGCCGTTATGGCTTCTGTAAGGAAGGTTAGTTATTTAAATATGATAAGCTAGTGGTTTGAAGCATTTCGATATCGATTGCTAAATATGTAAATTCAAGAAAATCGACTTTATACCTAAATATAAAATTATAACATTATGGAATTCTTCTAAATGCACTGCCGTTATGCCATTAGGGCCTTATGTAGACTTTAGTGCGCTAAAGAAGGTTTATTAACTTAAATATTTTAAACTAATGATTTGAGGCATTTCGATATCGATTGCTAAATATGTATATACAAGAAAATCGAATTTATACCTAAATATAAGATAACATAATTCTTCTAAATGCACTGCCGTTATGCCGTTAAGGCTTAATGTAGACTTCAGTGAGTTAAAGAAGGTTTATTAACTTAAATATGTTAAACTAATGATTTGAAGCATTTCGATATCGATTGCTAAATGTGTATATACAAGAAATTTGAATTTATACCTAAATATAAGATAACGGAATTCTTCTAAATGCAGTGCAGTTATAGCGTTAAGGCTTTATGTAGACTTCAGTGCGTTAAATAAGGTTTATTAACTTAAATATGTTAAACTAGTGATTTGAAGCATTTCGATATCGATTGCTAAATGCGTATATTGAACAAAATCGACTTTATACCTAAATATAAGATTACGGAATTCTTCCAAATGTACTGTCGTTATGCCGCCATGGCTTTATATTCGTTAAATAAGGTTAATTAACTTAAAAAAGTTAAACTAATAATTTGAAGCATTTTGATATCGCTTGCTAAGTGAATATATACAAGAAAGTCGAATTTATACCTAAATATAAGAAAACGGAATTCTTCTAAATGCAGTGCTGTTATACCGTTAAGGCTTTATGTAGACTTCAGTGCGTTAAAGAAGGTTTATTAACTTAAATATGTTAAACTAATGACTGGAAGCTTTTCGATATCGATTGCTAAATGTGTATATACAAGAAAATCGACTTTATACCTAATATAAGATTACGGAATTCTTCTATATCCACTGCCGTTATGCCAACTTCAGATCGTTAAAGAAGGTTTACAGTTATTTGAAGCATTTCGATGTCGACTGCTAAATGTGTAAATACAAAAAAATCGACTTTACACCTAAATATAAAATTATAACATTACGGAATTCTTCTAAATGCACTGCCGTTATACCGTTAATGCTTTATGTAGACTTCAGTAAGCTAAAAAATGTTTATTAACTTAATATGTTAAACTAATGATTTGAAGCATTTCGATATCGATAGCTAAATATGAATATACAAGAAAATCGACTTTATACCTAAATATAAGATTACGGAATTCTTCTATATCCACTGCCGTTATGCCAACTTCAGATCGTTTAAGAAGGTTTACAGTTATTTGAAGCATTTCGATGTCGACTGCTAAATGTGAAAATACAAGAAAATCGACTTTACACCTAAATATAAAATTATAACATTACGGAATTCTTCTAAATGCACTGCCGTTATACCGTTAATGCTTTATGTAGACTTTAGTAAGCTAAAAAATGTTTATTAACTTAATATGTTAAACTAATGATTTGAAGCATTTCGATATCGATAGCTAAATATGTATATACAAGAAAATCGACTTTATACCTAAATATAAGGTTATGGAATTCTTCTGCGTGCACTGCAGTTATGAAAGTTAAAGAAGGTTTATTAACTTAAATATGTTAAACTAATGAGCTGAAGCATTTCGATATCGATTGCTAAATGTGTATATACAAGAAAATCGATTTTATACCTAAATAAAAGATTACGGAAATTACCCAAATATACTGCCGTTATGCCGTTATGGCTTCTGTAAGGAAGGTTAGTTATTTAAATATCATAAGCTAATGGTTTGAAGCATTTCGAATCGATTGCTAAATATGTAAATTCAAAAAAATCGACTTTATACCTAAATATAAAATTATAACATTATGGAATTCTTCTAAATGCACTGCCGTTATCCCATTGGGGCCCTTATGTAGACTTTAGTGCGCTAAAGAAGGTTTATTAACTTAAATATTTTAAACTAATGATTTGAGGCATTTCGATATCGATTGCTAAATATGTATATACAAGAAAATCGAATTTATACCTAAATATAAGATAACATAATTCTTCTAAATGCACTGCCGTTATGCCTTTAAGGCTTTATGTAGACTTCAGTGAGTTAAAGAAGGTTTATTAACTTAAATATGTTAAACTAATGATTTG
>JAPZAG010001208.1:0-17524 GCA_027475135.1 Bactrocera correcta | reverse complement strand
TTAGTTTAACATATTTAAGTTAATTAACCTTTTTTAACGTATTGAAGTTGATATAAAGCCATGGCGGCATAACGGCAGTGCATTTAGAAGAATTTCGTAATCTTATATTTAGGCATGAAGTCGATTTTTTTGTATATACACATTTAGCAATCGATATCGAAAATCTTCAAATCATTAGTTTAACATATTTAAGTTAATTAACCTTCTTTAACGTAATGAAGGTGATATAAAGCCATAACGGCCTAAAGGGAGTGTATTTCGATGAATTCCGTAATCTTATATTTAGGTATAAAGTCGACTTTCTTGAATATACTCATTTAGCAATCTATATCGAAATGCTTCAAATCATTAGTTTAATATATTTAAGTAAATAAAGATTCTTTAACGCACTGAAGTTAACATTAAGCCATGGCGGCATAACGGCAGTGTATTTAGAAGAATTCCGTAATCTTATATTTAGGTATAAAGTCGACTTTCTTGTATTTACACATTTAGCAATCGATATCGAAAATCTTCAAATCATTAGTTTAACATATTTAAGTTAATTAATCTTCTTTAACGTAATGAAGGTGATATAAAGCCATAACGGCATAAAGGGAGTGTAGTTCGATGAATTCCGTAATCTTATATTTAGGTATAAAGTCGACTTTCTTGAATATACTCATTTAGCAATCTATATCGAAATGCTTCAAATCATTAGTTTAATATATTTAAGTTATTAAAGCTTCTTTAACGTATTGAAGTTGATATAAAGCCATGGCGGCATCACGGCAGTGCATTTAGAAGAACTCCGTTATCTTTTATTTAGGCATAAAGTCGATTTTTTTGTATATACACATTTAGCAATCGACATCGAGATGCTTCAACTCATTAGTTTAACATATTTAAGTTAATAAACCTTCTTTAACGAACTGAAAATGATATAAAGCCATGGCGGCATCACGGCAGTGCATGCAGAAGAATTCCGTTATCCTATGTTTAGGTATAAAGTCGATTTTTTGTATATACACATTAAGCAATCGATATCGAGATGCTTCAACTCATTAGCTTAACATATTTAAGTTAATTAACCTTCTTTAACGTAATGAAGGTTATATAAAGCCATAACGGCATAAAGTTAGTGTATTTCGATGAATTCCGTAATCTTATATTTAGCTATAAAGTCGACTTTCTTGAACATACTCATTTAGCAATCTGTATCGAAATGCTTCAAATCATTAGTTTAATATATTTAAGTTAATAAAGCTTCTTTAACGCACTGAAGTTAACATTAAGACATGGCGGCATAACGGCAGTGTATGTAGAAGAATTCCGTAATCTTATATTTAGGTATAAAGTCGATTTTCTTCTATATACACATTTAGCAAGCGATATCGAAATGTTTCAAATCATTAGTTTAACATATTTAAGTTAATTAACCTTCTTTAACGTAATGAAGGTGATATAAAGCCATGGCGTTATAACGGCATTGCATTTCGAAGAATTCCGTTATCTTATATTTAGGCATAAAGTCGATTGTTTTGTATATACACATTTAGCAATCGATATCGAGATGCTTCAACTCGGCATCACGGCAGTGCATGCAGAAGAATTCCCTTATCTTATATTTAGGTATAAAGTCGACTTTCTTGAATATACTCATTTAGCAATCTATATCGAAAATCTTCAAATCATTAGTTTAACATATTTAAGTTAATTAACCTTCTTTAACGTAATGAAGGTGATATAAAGCCATAACGGCATAAAGGGAGTGTATTTCGATGAATTCCGTAATCTTATATTTAGGTATAAAGTCGATTTTCTTGTATATACACATTTAGCAAGCGATATCGAAATGCTTCAAATCATTAGTTTACCAAATTTAAGTTAATTAACCTTCTTTAACGTATTGAAGTTGATATAAAGCCATGGCGGCATAACGGCAGTGCATTTAGAAGAATTCCGTAATCTTATATTTAGGTATAAAGTCGATTTTTTTGTATATACACATTTAGCAATCGATATCGAGATGCTTCAACTCATTAGTTTAACATATTTAAGTTAATAAACCTTCTTTAACGAACTGAAGTTGGAATAAAGCCATGGCGGCATCACGGCAGTGCATGTAGAAGAATTCCGTTATCTTATATTTAGGTATAAAGTCGACTTTGTTGTATATACACATTTAGCAATCGATATTGAGATGATTCAACTCATTAGCTTAACATATTTAAGTTAATTAACCTTCTTTAACATATTGAAGTTCATATAAAGCCATGGCGGCATAACGACAGTACATTTTGAAGAATTCCGTAATCTTATATTTAGGTATAAAGTCGATTTTCTTGTATATATGCATTAAGCAATCGATTTCGAAATGCTTCTAATAACTGGTGTAACATACCTAAGTTAATAAACCTTCTTTAACGAACTGAAGTTAACATAAAGCCATAACGGCATAACGGCAGTGCATTTAGAAGAATTCCGTAAGCGAATATTTAGGTATAAAGTCGATTTTGTTGCATATACACATTTAGCAATCGATATCGAAATGCCTCAAATCATTAGTTTAACATATTTAAGTTAGTTAACCTTCTTTAACATATTGAGGTTCATATAAAGACATGGCGGCATAACGACAGTACATTTGGAAGAATTCCGTAATCTTATATTTAGGTATAAGGAAGATTTTCTTGTATATATGCACTTAGCAATCGATTTCGAAAATCTTCAAATCATTAGTTTAACATATTTAAGTTAATAAAGCCATAACGGCATAAAGGGAGTGTATTTCGATGAATTCCGTAATCTTATATTTAGGTTTAAAGTCGACTTTCTTGAATATACTCATTTAGCAATCTATATCGAAATGCTTCAAATCATTAGTTTAATATATTTAAGTTAATAAAGCTTCTTTAACGCACTGAAGTTAACACTAAGCCATGGCGGCATAACGGCAGTGTATGTAGAAGAATTCCGTAAACTTATATTTGGGTATAAAGTCGATTTTCTTGTATATACACATTTAGCAAGCGATATCGAAATGTTTCAAATCAGTAGTTTAACATATTTAAATTAATTAACCTTCTTTAACGTATCGAAGTTGATATAAAGCCATGGCGGCATAACGGCAGTGAATTAAGAAGAATTCCGTAATCTTATATTTAGGCATAAAGTCGATTTTTTTTGTGTATACACATTTAGCAAGCGATATCGAAATGCTTAAAATCATTAGTTTAACATATTCATGTTAATAAACCTTCTTTAACGAACTGAAGTTAACATAAAGCCATAACGGCATAACGGCATAACGGCAGTGCATTTCGAAGAATTCCGTTATCTTATATTTAGGTATAAAGTCGATTTTGTTGTATATACACATTTAGCAATCGATATCGAGATGTTTCTACTCATTAGCTTAACATATTTAAGTTAATAAACCTTCTTTAACGATCGAAAGTTGGCATATAGCCACAGCGGCATTACGGCAGTGCATGTAGAAGAATTCCGTAATCTTTGATTTAGGTATAAAGTCGATTTTCTTTATATACACATTTAGATATCGATATCGAAATGCTTCAAATCATTAGTTTAACATTATTAATTTAATAAACATTTTTAGGCTTACTGAAGTCTACATAAAGCTTTAACGGTATAACGGCAGTGCATTTAGAAGAATCCCGTTATCTTATATTTAGCAATCGATATCGAAATGCTTCAAACCATTAGTTTAACATATTTAAAATAATTAACCTTCTTTAGCGTAATGAAGGTGATATAAAGCCATGGCGGCATAACGATAGTACCTGTGGAAGAATTCCGTAATCTAATATTTAGGTATAAAGTCGATTTTGTTGTATATACACATTTAGTAATCGATATCGAGATGCTTCGACTCATTACCTTAACATATTTAAGTTAATAAAACCTTCTTTAACGATCTGAATTTGGCATATAGCCACGGCGGTACTACGGCAGTGCATTTAGAAGAATTCCGTAATCTTCTATTTAGGTATAAAGTCGATTTTCTTGTATTTACATATTAAGCAATCGATATCGAAATGCTTCAAATCATTAGTTTAACATATTTAAGTTAATTAACCCTCTCTATCTTACTGAATTCTACATAAAGCCTTAACGGCATAACGGCAGTGCATTTAAAAGAATTCCGTTATCTTATATTTAGGTATAAAGTCGATTTTGTTGTATATACACATTTAGCAGGCGATATCGAAATGCTTCAAATCATTAGTTTATCATATTTAAGTTAATTAACCTTCTTTAACGTATTGAAGTTGATATAAAGCCATGGCGGCATAACGACAGTGTATTTAGAAGAATTCCGTAATGTTATAATTTTATATTTAGGTATAAAGTCGATTTTCTTGTATAGACACATTTAGCAAGCGATATCGAAATGCTTCAAATCATTAGTTTAACATATTTAAGTTAATTAACCTTCTTTAACGTATTGAAGTTGATATAAAGCCATTGCGGCATAACGGCAGTGCATTTGGAAGAATTCCGTAATCTTATATTTAGGTAAAAAGTCGATTTTCTTGCCTATACTCATTTAGCAATCGATATCGAAATGCTTCAAATCATTAGTTTAACATATTTAAGTAAATTAATCCTCTTTTTCTTACTGAAGTTTACATAAAGCTTTAACGGCATAACGGCAGTGCATTTAGAAGAATTACGTAGTCTTATATTTAGGTATGAATTCGATTTTCTTTTATATACTCATTAAGCAGTCGATATCGAAATGCTTCAAATCATTAGTGTAACATATTTAAGTTAATAAACCTTCTTTAACGTATTGAAGGTGATACAAAGCCATGGCGACATAACGACAGTACATTTGGAAGAATTCCGTAACCTTATATTTAGGTATAAAGTCGATTTTCTTGTATATACACATTTAGCAATCGATATCTAAATGCTTCGAATCATTAGTTTAACATATTTAAGTAAATAAATCCTCTTTTTCTTACTGAAGTCTACAAAAGCCTTAACGGCATAACGGCAGTGCATTTGGAAGAGTTCCGTAATGTTATATTTAGGTATTAAGTCGATTTTGTTGTATATACGCATTTAGCAATCGACAACGAAATGCCTCCAATCATGAGTTTAACATATTTAAGATAATTAACCCTCTTTATCTTACTGAAGTATACAAAGGCCTTAACGGCATACCTGCAGTGCATTTAGAAGAATTCCGTAATCCTCTATTTAGGTATAAAGCCGATTTTTTTGTATATACTCATTTAGCAATCAATATCGAAATGCTTCGAATCATTAGTTTAACATATTTAAGTTAATTAACCCTCTTTATATTACTGAAGTCTACAAAAGCCTTAACGGCATAACGGCAGTGCATTTCGAAGAATTCCGTAATCTTATATTTAGATATAAAGTCGATTTTCTTGTATATACTCATTTAGAAATCGATATCGAAAGGCTTCAAATCATTAGTTTAACATATTTAAGTTAATTAACCTTCTTTAACGTAATAAAGGTGATATAAAGCCATGGCAGCATAACGACAGTGCATTTAGAAGAATTCCGTAATCCTCTATTTAGGTATAAAGCCGATTTTTTTGTATACACTCATTTAGCTATCGATATCGAAATGCTTCATATCACTAGTTGAACATATTTAAGTTAATTAACCCTCTTTATATAACTGAAGTCTACAAAAGCCTTAACGGCATAACGGCAGTGCATTTCGAAGAATTCCGTAATCTTATATTTAGGTATAAAGTCGATTTTCTTGTATATACTCATTTAGAAATCGATATCGAAATGCTTCAAATCATTAGTTTAACATATTTAAGTTAATTAACCTTCTTTAACGTAATGAAGGTGATATAAAGCCATGGCGACATAACGACAGTGCATTTAGAAGAATTCCGTAATCTTATATTTAGGTATAAAATCGATTTTCTTGTATATACGCATTTAGCAATTGATACCGAAAAGCTTCAAATAACTGGTTTAGCATATTTAGTTAATTAACCTTCTTTATCTCACCGAAGTTTACATAAAGCCATAACGGCATAACGGCAGTATATTTGGGTGAATTCCGTAATCTTTTACTTAGGTATAAAATCGATTTTCCTGTACATACACATTTAGCAATCGATATCGAAATGCTTCAAATCATTAGTTTAGCATATTTAATATAATTAACCTTCTTAAGGGTAATGAAGGTGATATAAAGCCATGGCGGCATAACGACAGTACCTGTGGAAGAATTCCGTAATCCTCTATTTAGGTATAAAGCCGATTTTTTTGTATATACTCATTTAGCAATCAATATCGAAATGCTTCGAATCATTAGTTTAACATATTTAAGTTAATTAACCCTCTTTATATTACTGAAGTCTACAAAAGCCTTAACGGCATAACGGCAGTGCATTTCGAAGAATTCCGTAATCTTATATTTAGATATAAAGTCGACTTTCTTGTGTATACTCATTTAGAAATCGATATCAAAATGCTTCAAGTCATTAGTTTAACATATTTAAGGTAATTAACCTTCTTTAACGTAATGAAGGTGATATAAAGCCATAACGGCATAAAGGGAGTGTATTTCGATGAATTCCGTAATCTTATATTTAGGTATAAAGTCGACTTTCTTGTATATACTCATTTAGCAATCTATATCGAAATGCTTCAAATCATTAATTTAATATATTTAAGTTAATAAAGCTTCTTTAACGCACTGAAGTTAACATAAAGCCATGGCGGCATAACGGCAGTGTATGTAGAAGAATTCCGTAATCTTATATTTAGGAATAAAGTCGATTTTCTTGTATATACACATTTAGATATCGAAATCGAAATGCTTCAAATCATTAGCTTAACATATTAATTTAATAAACATTTTTAGGCTTACTGAAGTCTATATAAAGCTTTAACGGTATAACGGCAGTGCATTTAGAAGAATCCCGTTATCTTATATTTAGGTATAAATTCGATTTTCTTGTATATACACATTTAGCAAGCGATATCGAAATGCTTCAAATCATTAGCTTAACATATTCAAGTTAATTAACCTTCTTTAACGTAATGAAGTTGATATAAAGCCATGGCGGCATAACGGCAGTGCATTTAGAAGAATTCCGTAATGTTATAATTTTATATTTAGGTATAAAGTCGATTTTCTTGCATATACACATTTAGCAATCGATATCGAAATGCTTCAAACCATTAGTTTAACATATTTAATATAATTAACCTTCTTAAGCGTAATGTAGGTGATATTAAGCCATGGCGGCATAACGACAGTACCTGTGGAAGAATTCCGTAATTTTATATTTAGGTATAAAGACGATTTTCTTGTATATACACATTTAGCAATCGATATCGAAATGCTTCAAATCATTAGTTTAACATATTTAAGTAAATTAATCCTCTTTTTCTTACTGAAGTCTACAAAAGCCTTAACGGCATAACGGCAGTGCATTTGGAAGAGTTCCGTAATCTTATATTTAGGTATTAAGTCGATTTTGTTGTATATACGCATTTAGCAATCGACATCGAAATGCCTCCAAACATGAGTTTAACGTATTTAAGATAATTAACCCTCTTTATCTTACTGAAGTCTACAAAAGCCTTAACGGCATAACGGCAGTGCATTTAGAAGAATTCCGTAATCCTCTATTTAGGTATAAAGTCGATTTTTTTGTATATACTCAATTAGCAATCCATATCGAAATGCTTCGAATCATTAATTTAACATTTTTAAGTTAATTAACCCTCTTTATATTACTGAAGTCTACAAAAGCCTTAACGGCATAACGTCAGTGCATTTCGAAGAATTCCGTAATCTTATATTTATGTATAAAGTCGATTTTCTTGTACATACACATTTAGCAATCGATATCGAAATGCTTCAAATCATTAGTTTAGTATATTTAAGTAAATTAACCTTCTTTACCGTACTGAAATTTATATAAAGCCATAACAGAATAACGGGAGTGTATTTCGATGAATTCCGTAATCTTGTATTTAGATATAAAGTCGACTTTCTTGTATATACTCATATCGAAATGCTTCAAATCATAAGTTTAATATATTTAAGTTAATAAAGCTTCTTTAACGTAATGAAGGTGATATAAAGCCATAACGGCATAACGGGAGTGTATTTCGATGAATTCCGTAATCTTATATTTAGGTATAAAGTCGACTTTCTTGTTTTTACACATTTAGCAATCGATATCGAAAATCTGCAAATCATTAGTTTAACATATTTAAGTTAATTAACCTTCTTTAACGTAAAAAGGTGATATAAAGCCATAACTGCATAAAGGGAATGTAATTCGAAGAATTCCGTAATCTTATATTTAGACATAAAGTCGACTTTCTTGTATATACTCATTTAGCAATCTATATCGAAATGCTTCAAATCATTAGTTTAATATATTTAAGTTAATAAAGCTTCTTTAACGCACTGAAGTTAACATAAAACCATGGCGGCATAACGGCAGTGTATGTAGAAGAATTCCGTAATTTTATATTTATATATAAAGTCGATTTTTTTGTATATATACATATAGCAATCGATATCGAAATGCCTCAAATCATTAGTTTGACATATTTAAGTTAAAAAACCTACTTTAAACCGAAGTTAACACAAAGCCATGGCGGCATAACGGCAGTGCATGTAGAAGAAATCCGTAATCTTATATTTAGGTATTAAGTCGAATTTTTTGTATATATGCATTTAGCAATCGATATCGAAATACTTCAAATAACGTGGTTTAACATATTTAAGTTAATAAACCTTCTTTAACGAACTGAAATTAACATAAAGCCATAACGGCAGTGCATGTAGAAGAATTCCGTTATCTTATATTTAGGTATAAAGTCGATTTTCTTGTATATACACATTTAGCAATCGTAACGAAATGCTTCAACTCATTATTTTATCATATTTAAGTTAACTAACCTTATTTATCTTACTGAAGTTTACTTAAAGCCAGAACAGTATAACGGCAGTGCATTTGGAAGAATTCCGTAATATTATATTTAGGTATAAAGTCGATTTTCTTGTATATATATATTTCGCAATCGATATCGAAATGCTTCAACTCATTAGTTTAACATATTTAAGTTAATAAACCTTCTTTAACGAACTGAAGTGTGCATAAAGCCATGGCGGCATAACGGCAGTGCATGTAGAAGAATTCCGTTAGCTTATATTTAGGTAAAAAGTAGATTTTCTTGTATATACACATTTAGCAATCGATATTGAGATGCTTCAAATCATTAGTTTAACATATTTAAGTTAATTAGCCTTCTTTAACGTAATGAAGGTGATATAAAGCCATGGCGGCATAAAGACAGTACATTTGGAAGAAGTATTCCTATTATTATTCTTATGTTTAGATATAAATTCGATTTTCTTTCATATACACATTTAGCAAGCGATATCGAAATGCTTCAAATCATTAGTTTACCAAATTTAAGTTAATTAACCTTCTTTAACGTATTGAAGTTGATATAAAGCCATAACGGCATAACGGCAGTGCATTTGGAAGAATTCCGTAATCTTATATTTAGGTATAAAGTCGATTTTCTTGTATATACGCATTTAGCAATCGACATCGAAATGCTTCAAATCATTAGTTTAACATATTTAAGTATAATTAACCTTCTTTAACGTACTGAAGTTGACATAAAGCCAACGCGGCATAACGGCAGTGCATTTAGAAGAATTCCGTAATCTTATATTTAGGTATAAAGTCGATTTTGTTGTATATACGCATTTAGCAATCGATATCGAAATGCTTCAAATCATTAGTTTAACATATTTAGTTAATAAACCTTCTTTAACTTACTGAAGTTACATAAAGCCATAACGGCATAACGGCAGTCATTTGGAAGAATTCCGTATTCTTATATTTAGGTATAAATTCGATTTTCTTGTATATACACATTTAGCAATCGATATCGAAATGCTTCAAATCATTAGTTTAACATATTTAAGTTAATTAATCCTCCTTTTCTTACTGAGGTCTACAAAAGCCTTAACGGCATAACGGCAGTGCGTTTGGAAGAGTTCCGTAATCTTATATTTAGGTATTAAATCGATTTTCTTGCATATACTCATTTAGCAATCGACATCGAAATGCTTCAAATCATTAGTTTAACATATTTAAGTTAATTAACCCTCTTTATCTTACTGAAGTCTACAAAAGCCTTAACGGCATAACGGCAGTGCATTTAGAAGAATTACGTAGTCTTATATTTAGGTATGAATTCGATCTTCTTGTATATACTCATTTAGCAGTCGATATCGAAATGCTTCAAATCATTAGTGTAACATATTTAAGTTAGCAAACCTTCTTTAACGTATTGAAGATGAGACAAAGCCATGGCGGCATAACGACAGTACATTTGGAAAAATTCCGTAATCTTATATTTAGGTATAAATTCGATTTTCTTGTATATACACATTTAGCAATCGATATCGATATGCTTCAAATAACTGGTTTAACATATTTAAGTTAATAAACCTCCTTTAACGAACTGAACATAAATCCATAACGGTATAACGGCAGTGCATTTGGAAGAATTCCGTAATCTTATATTTAGGTATAAAGTGGATGTTCTTGTATATATATATTTCGCAATCGATATCGAGATGCTTCAACTCATTAATTTAACATATTTAAGTTAATAAACCTTCTTTAACGAACTGAAGTGTGCATAAAGCCATGGCGGCATAACGGCAGTGCATGCAGAAGAATTCCGTTAGCTTATATTTAGGTATAAAGTCGATTTTGTTGTATATACGCATTAAGCAATCGATATCGAATTGCTTAAAATAACTGGTTTAACATATTTTAGTTAATAAACCTTCTTTATCGAACTGAAGTTAACATAAAGCCATAACGGCAGTGCATTAAGAAGAATTCCGTTATCTTATATTTAGGAATAAAGTCGATTTTCTTGTATATACATATTTAGCAATCGATATCGAAATGCCTCATATCATTAGTTTAACATATTTAAGTTAATTAACCATCTTTAACGTATTGAAGGTGAAATAAAGCCATGGCGCCATAATGACAGTGATTTGAAGAATTCCGTAATCTTATATTTAGGTATAAAGTCGAATTCCTTGTATATACGCATTTAGAAATCGATATCGAGGTGCTTCAAATCATTAGTTTAACATATTTAAGTTAATAAACCTTCTTTAACGAACTGAAGTGGGCATAAAGCCACGGCGGGATAACGGCAGTGCATGTAGAAGAATTCCGTAATCTTATATTTAGGTATAAAGTCGATTTTCTTGTATATACACATTTAGCAATCGATATCGAAATGCTTCAAATCATTAGTTTAACATATTTAAGTTAATAAACCTTCTTTAACGTATTGAAGGTGAGACAAAGCCATGGCGGCATAACGACAGTACATTTGGAAGAATTCCGTATTCTTATATTTAGGTATAAATTCGATTTTCTTGTATATACACATTTAGCAAGCGATATCGAAATGCCTCAAATCATTAGTTTACCAAATTTACGTTAATTAACCTTCTTTAACGTATTGAAGTTGATATAAAGCCATGGCGGCATAACGACAGTACATTTGGAAGAATTCCGTAGTCTTATATTTAGGTATAAAGTCGATTTTCTTGTATATATGCATTAAGCAATCGATATCGATATGCTTCAACTCATTAGTTTAACATATTTAAGTTAATAAACCTTCTTTAACGAACTGAAGTGGGCATAAAGCCACGGCGGGATAACGGCAGTGCATGTCGAAGAATTCCGTAATCTTATATTTAGGTATAAAGTCGATTTTCTTGTATATACACATTTAGCAATCGATATCGAGATGCTTCAAATCATTAGTTTAACATATTTAAGTTAATTAGCCTTCTTTAACGTAACGAAGGTGATATAAAGCCATGGCGGCATAACGACACTACATTTGGAAGTATTCCCTAATCTTATGTTTAGATATAAATTCGTTTTTCTTTTATGTACACATTTAGCAAGCGATATCGAAATGCCTCAAATCATTAGTTTACCAAATTTACGTTAATTAACCTTCTTTAACGTATTGAAGTTGATATAAAGCCATGGCGGCATAACGACAGTACATTTGGAAGAATTCCGTAGTCTTATATTTAGGTATAAAGTCGATTTTCTTGTATATATGCATTAAGCAATCGATATCGATATGCTTCAAATAACTGGTTTAACATATTTAAGTTAATAAACCTCCTTTAACGAACTGAACATAAATCCATAACGGCATAACGGCAGTGCATTAAGAAGAATTCCGTTATCTTATATTTAGGTATAAAGTCGATTTTCTTATATATATACATTTAGCAATCGATATCGAAATGCTTCAAATCATTAGTTTAACATATTTAAGTTAATTAATCTTCTTTAGCGAACGGAAGTTGGCGTAAAGCCATGGCGGCATAACGGCAGTGCATTTAGAAGAATTCCGTAATCTTATATTTAGGTATAAAGTCGATTTTCTTGTATATACACATTTAGCTATCGATATCGAAATGCTTCAAATCATTAGCTTAACATATTAAGTTAATAGACATTTTTTAGCTTACTGAAGTCTACATAAAGCCTTAACGGTATAACGGCAGTGCAGTTAGAAGAATTCCGTAATGTTATAATTTTATATTTAGGTATAAGGTCGATTTTCTTGTATTTACGCATTTAGCAACCGATATCGAAATGCTTCAAACCATTAGTTTAACATATTTAAAATAATTAACTTTCTTTAACGTATTGAAGGTGATATAAAGCCATGGCGGCATAACGACAGTACATGTGGAAGAATTCCGTAGTCTTATATTTAGGTATAAAGTCGATTTTCTTGTACATACACATTTTGCAATCGATATCAAAATGCTTCAAATAACTGGTTTAGCATATTTAAGTTAATAAACCTTCTTTATCTTACTGAAGTTTACAGAAAGCCTTAACGACATAACGGCAGTATATGTGGCAGAATTCCGTAATCTTATATTCAGGTATAAAGTCGATTTTGTTGTACATACACATTTAGCAATCGATATCGAAATGCTTCAAATCATTAGTTTAACATATTTAAGTTAACTGACTTTCTTTACCGTAATGAAGGTTATATAAAGCCATGGCGGCATAACGAAGTGCATGTAGAAGAATTCCGTAATCTTTTATTTAGGTATATAGTCGATTTTCTTGAATTTACACATTTAGCAATCGATATCGAAAATCTTCAAATCATTAGTTTAACATATTTAAGTTAATTAACCTTCTTTAACGTAATGAAGGTGATATAAAGCCATGGCGGCATAACGACAGTGCATTCAGAAAAATTCCTTAATCTTATATTTAGGTATAAGTTCGATTTTTTTGTATATAGGCATTTAGCAATCGATATCGAAATGCTTCATATAACTGGTTTAGCATATTTAGGTTAATTAACCCCCTCTATCTTATTGAAGTTTACATAAAGCCATAACGGCATAACGGCAGTATGTTTGGGTGAATTTCGTAATCTTTTATTTAGGTATAAAATCGATTTTCTTGTACATACACATTTAGCAATCAATATCGAAATGCTTCAAATCATTAGTTTAACATATTTAAGTTAATTAGCCTTCTTTAACGTACTGAAATATATATAAAGAAAAAACGGCATAACGGCAGTGTATTTCGAAAAATTCCGTAATCTTATATTTAGATATAAATCGGAATTTGTTGTATATACGCATTTAGCAATCGATATCGAAATGCTTCAAATCATTAGTTTAACATATTTTAAATAATTAACCCTTTTTAACGTAATGAAGGTGATATAAAGCCATGGCGGCCTAACGACAGTGCATTTAGAAGAATTCCGTAATCTTATATTTAGGTATAAATTCGATTTTGTTGTATATACGCATTTAGCAATCGATATCGAAATGCTTCAAATAACTGGTTTCGCATATTTAGGTTAATTAACCTTCTTTATCTTACTGAAGTTTACATAAAGCCATAACGGTATAACGGTAGTATATTTGGGTGAATTCCGTAAGCTTTTATTTAGGTAGCAATTAGCAAGCGATATCGAAATGCTCAAATCATTAGTTTAACATATTTGAGTAAATTAACCTTTATTAACGTACTGAAATTTATATAAAGCCATAACAGCATAACGGCAGTGCATTTAGAAGAATTACGTTATCTTATATTTAGGTTCAAATCATTAGTTTAACATATTTAAGTAAATAAACCTTCTTTAACGCACTGAAGTCTCCATAAAGCCTTAATGGTATAACTGCAGTGCATTTAGAAGAATTCCGTAAACTTATGTTTAGGTATAAAGTCGATTTTGTTGTATATACTCATTTAGAAATCGATATCGAAATGCTTCAAATCATTAGTTTAATATATTTAAGTTAATAAAGCTTCTTTAACGCACTGAACTTAACATAAAGCCATGGCGGCATAACGGCAGTGCATGTAGAAGAATTCCGTAATCTTATATTTAGGTATAAAGTCGATTTTGTTGTATATAGACATTTAGCAATCGATATCGAAATGCTTCAAATCATTAGTTTACTATATTTAAGTTAATTAAACATCTTTATTCTACTGAAGTCTACAAAAGTTTTAACGGCATAACGGCAGTGCATTTGGAAGAATTACGTAATCTTATATTTAGGTATAAGTCGATTTTCGTGTATATACTCATTTAGCAATCGATATCGAAATGCTTCAAATCATTAGTTTAATATAATAAAGTTAATAAGGCTTCTTTTTCCTACTGAAGTTTACATAAAGCCATAACGGTATAACGGCAGTGAATGTAGAAGAATTCCGTAATCTTATATTTAGGTATAAAGTCGATTTTCTTGTATATATCCCTTTAGCAATCGATATAGAAATGCTTCAAATCATTAGTTGAACATATTTAAGTTAATAAACCTTCTTTAACGCACTGACGTCTACATAAAGCCTTAACGGTATAACTGCAGTGCATTGAGAAGAATTCCGTATTCTTATATTTAGGTATAAAGTCGATTTTCTTGTATTTATATATTTAGCAATCGATATCGAAATGCTTCAAATCATTAGTTTAACATATTCAAGTTAATTAACCCTCTCTGTCTTACTGAAGTCTACATAAAGCCTTAACGGCATAACGGCAGCGCATTTAGAAGAATTCCGTTATCTTATATTTAGGTATAAATTTGATTTTCTTAAATGTACACATTTAGCAAGCGATATCGAAATGCTTCAAATCATTAGTTTAACATATTTAAGTTAATTAACCTTCTTTAACGTATTGAAGTTGATATAAACCATGGCGGCATAACGGCAGTGCATTTAGAAGAAGTCCGTAGTCTTATATTTTGGTATAAATACGGTTTTCTTGTATATACACATTTAGCAATCGATAACGAAATGCTTCAAATCATTAGTTTAACATATATAAGTTAATTAACCTTCTTTATCTTACTGAAGTTTACATAAAGCCATAACGGTATAACGGCAGTGCATTTGGATGAATTCCGTAATCTTATATTAAGGTAAAAAGTCGATTTTGTTGTATTTACACATTTAGCAATCGATATCGAAATGCTTCATCTCATAAATTTAACATATTTAAGTTAATAAACCTTCTTTAACGATCTGAATTTGGCATATAGCCACGGCGGTATTACGGCAGTTCATTTAGAAGAATTCCGTAATCTTCTATTTAGGTATAAAGTCGATTTTTTTGTATATACTCATTTAGCAATCCATATCGAAATGCTTCAAATCATTAGTTTAACATATTTAAGTTAATTAAGCTTCTTTAACGTAATGAAGGTGATATAAAGCCATGGCAGCATAACGACAGTGCATTTAGAAGAATTCCGTAATCTTATATTTAGGTATATAGTCGATTTTCTTGTATTTACACATTTAGCAATCGATATCGAAAATCCAAAAATCATTAGTTTAACATATTTGAGTTAGTAAAGCTTCTTTAACGTAAAGAAGGTGATATAAAGACATAACGGCATAACGGGAGTGTATTTCGACGAACTCCGTAATCTTATATTTAGGTATAAAGTCGACTTTCTTGTATTTACACATTTAGCAATCGATATCGAGATGCTTCAACTCATTAGTTTAACATATTTAAGTTAATTAGCCTTCTTTAACGAAAAGAAGGTGATATAAAGCCATGGCGGCATAACGACAGTACATTTGGAAGTATTCCCTAATCTTATGTTTAGATATAAATTCGATCTTCTTTTATAAACACATTTAGCAAGCGATATCGAAATGCTTCAAATCGTTAGTTTACCAAATTTAAGTTAATTAACCTTCTTTAACGTATTGAAGTTGATATAAAGCCATGGCGGCATAACGACAGTACATTTGGAAGAATTCCGTAGTCTTATATTTAGGTATAAAGTCGATTTTCTTGTATATAAGCATTAAGCAATCGATATCGAAATTCTTCAAATAACTGGTTTAACATATTTAAGTTAATAAACCTCCTTTAACGAACTGAACATAAATCTATAACGGCATAACGGCAGTGCATTTAGAAGAATTCCGGTATCCTATATTAATGTACAAAGTCGATTTTCTTGCATATACACATTTAGCAATCGATATCGAAATGCTTCAGATCATTAGTTTAACATATTTAAGTTAATTAGCCTTCTTTAACGTAATGAAGGTGATATAAAGCCATGGCGGCATAACGACAGTACATTTGGAAGTATTCCGTAACCTTATGTTTAGATATAAATTCGATTTTCTTTTATGTACACATTAAGCAAGCGATATCGAAATGCCTCAAATCATTAGTTTACCAAATTTAAGTTAATTAACCTTCTTTAACGTATTGAAGTTTACATAAAGCAATAACGGCATAACGGCAGTATGTTTGGGTGTATTCCGTAATCTTATATTTAGATATAAAGCCGAATTTGTTGTATATACGCATTTAGCAATCGATATCGAAATGCTTCAAATCATTCGTTTAGCATACTTAAGTAAATTAACCTTCTTTAACGTACTGAAATATATATAAAACCATAACGGCATAACGGCAGAGTATTTCGAAGAATTCCGTAATCTTATATTTAGATATAAAGCCGAATTTGTTGTATATACGCATTTAGCAATCGATATCGAAATTCTTCAAATCATTAGTTTAACATATTTAAAATAATTAACCCTTTTTAACGTAATGAAGGTGATATAAAGCCATGGCGGCCTAACGACAGTGCATTTAGAAGAATTCCGTAATCTTATATTTAGGTATAAATTCGATTTTGTTGTATATACGCATTTAGCAATCGATATCGAAATGCTTCAAATAACTGGTTTCGCATATTTAGGTTAATTAACCTTCTTTATCTTACTGAAGTTTACATAAAGCCATAACGGCATAACGGCAGTATATTTGGGTGAATTCCGTAAGCTTTTATTTAGGTATAAAATCGATTTTCTTGTACATACACATTTAGCAATCGATATCGAAATGCCCAAATCATTAGTTTAACATA
>JAPZAG010000126.1:0-109238 GCA_027475135.1 Bactrocera correcta | reverse complement strand
GCCAGTATTGAGGAGACTCCATCGACATCGAGTTATCGCCGCTCTCAGGAATTAGACATCTCTCGCACCACGCGTCGGATAATTCATAAAGATTTGAAGATGTTTCCATATAAAATTCAAATGGCACAAAAACTAAACCCAGCTGATTATCCGGGACGCCTTAATTTTGGCAAACAAACAAATGGGTCAACTTTAAATGGCCTACCCTGTACATATGTAACTCCATAACTTCTCTCTCTGCTCTTCTTCCAAGCAACAGCATTGCCAAATGGTATACTTCACAAGGAAGTTTAAAGTTAAAATCCACGATTGCGCCACTGTTAAGAGATAGTACTTACTATCAAGGGGATCGAAAATGTCGGAGGAAATTGGAAAAGGAGTCGCAGGACTGCGTACCAAACTCTCCATACTTATGCGGAGTTTCCAAGCATCTTCCAAATAGAAGTCTTTTCTATAAGTCGGTGTGTAGAAATAAACCTCTGACGTAACTATTGTAACGAAAATATCGGTGTCACTGGTGGCACTGTTCTCTGCATATGAGATTAAATCGGTAATGGTGTAGGAGTGCAAAGAACGCTTGAAGAGCCTGTCAGGTCGTAATCAAGTGCACCTTATCTGGGTGTGAGGTAACAAGGGTATAGCCGGGAATGAATTGGTTGCCCACTCTGCAGCTTCCATTAGAATTGTAGGACCAGAACCCCTTTATTGCGGTTGGTCCTCATCCCTAAATAAGCTTTTTTTATGGAGGAAAGAATAGGCAGGAAGAAGTAATGGCAACAACTCCAAGGCATCCGCAAGGCCAAGTTGCTAATGGGTGGTTACCAGCTCAACAGGTTTAAAAAGGTAATTTATTGCCCTTTACCTAGGCCATTGTAAAATCAAGAAGCACTTATTCAACATGGGCTTAGCCTCTTGTGCCAGCTGCCGGTTCTGCGATATGGAGTCGGAAATTTGCAAACTAATCTTTGAATCCATGTTTCCGAATAGGGATCACCTATTACTATAATGGAACTTATCCATGTGCTTAGGCTAGAGAGATTAGATCTAAGGTCGCGGTGCAAACCATTGCGAACCAATTCAGAAATAAAATGTTAAAACCTATTTGAACCTCTCTGTCGTGCGATCCCCTCTGACGTCTCCGGGGGTCCACATCTGAGCTGTAGGGCGGATGCGGAAGCGTTTGGATGCCGGCCTTGGTTAGGTAGTACAGTAGCGGTGCATTTAATCAGCCAATGACAGCAAACTCGATCGTCCAACAATAACAGTACATTCAAAGATACACATCAACAATTTTTGTAAACGTGTACATTTTTAGGTCAAGGTTTAAATAAGTCTTCATATTGTCACAATAAAGAACTTTTATTTATTGTATTTTTCTATTGGTGCCAACATTTCTCGTATACTTTCTGATTTTATCAAGTGCTATGCTAATAGCTATCATCATAGCGATTTTGCCATTTAATATTCCTTGGGTATCTCTCCAACATAACAGTTTTCGGCTGCAACTCATTCCAATACAACGAATATACATGGTTTTCAGCGCTCTTCTCCAGCGCTCGGCTATCACGCCGCTCTTTCGGAATATAAGCCAGCTGCCAGGCCCTATATATAAGCACAAACCACTTACCACTCATGAAGTAGAAAATCTCGACATAACTTAATATGCTAAAGCCGTAGAAAAGCGATAGAATGCCACCGAAACGGCCTGGAATACAAAATTTAAATATTTTCTTATTTTTTCTACTTTTATGTTGTAGAACATTTGTGTGTGGTACTCACTCAACAATGTGACCCAATCGCCTACAATATCTATGTACGTCGATTCCGCATACAATTGCTTGAAAAATAATTTCACCAGTGCCAACGGCTCATCGCTAGTAAGACCTTCTCTATAACAACAAATAAAGTAAATATGACGAAATCTCGCATAAAGTCTGTTACGTACAGCAAACCAAAGGTATACGTATCATTCCCGTGTTTGTTACGCAGTGGTAGGTAATTCAGATAAGTTTTATAGTCAACACCCTCACAGGTCGGCATACAAGAGTTGCACTTATCGAAACCATCCGGCGGGTCGACATACTCGAAGTAAGACCATTGATTGAACACACGCAACCAGTTTGAGAGGCAGGGCAATTGCAGTAGAGTGCAGACGCTCGCATTAATGAGTGGTGGCGCGAGGAAGGGACTGACGCAACCACAATACCGTTGCATGCTTTGCATGCGACAAATGAGCAGACATTCATCATGCGAGTAATAGGATCTAAAGAGGTCAAAAGTTAGCAGAGAAATACTTAAGTAAGTGTAATATTTTAAATAATGGATAAGAGACGACCGAAACTATTCTATAATAGAGTCTTTATTCGCTATAATTCGGAAGAGAATACCATTGCCATCAGCTATTTGGATATATGATCATAGTGTAGTCACTGGGAACAGCAATAATTATATAGCTAGGATAGGCGTCGATTTGCGTTTCTTGTTGATTAATTTTAGTAAATGCGCGTTCGCAAGACCTTTTTGGTTTGGGGCTCGTCTCTCCGAACTCGTAGGGACTCCGACCGGTCATTTTATGATTGGCATCTATGCGGTTGGACGATTTTTTAACTTTTGTCGAAGGTAGCAAAACAGAATAAGCACTTTTTACCAAACTGTTTCTCTAAGGTTAAGATTACAATATATTGTCCATGTCTTCAGCCATTCAACTGAATTATTTGGAATTAAAATCAATCCCTTTAGTAGATTGTGATGTAATCAAAAGCCTTCGTCGATAAATTAGTATTGTTTTTATCTTCAACAGTTTTCGGCATCTTATTGAGATTAATTGTAATTACACGAGTAACTGTTTGGCGCCAATTGGAGATTCCAAGCCAGGTTCTTCTACACCTTTTCTTTCCAACTTAGTCTTCCTTTTCCTCTGCTTCCCCCGGCGGATACTGCTTCGAGTACTCTAAGAGCTGTAGTGGTTTCATTAATTCGAACGACATGATCTGGCCAGCATAGCCACAGTCTCTTAATTCCCTAAACTACGTAAATGGTATCGTATATCTCGTACAGCTCCTCGTTCCATCGATTGGGGTATTCCTTCTTCCACAAAACTTTCTCTCGAAAACTTGTAATGTCGACGAATTTTGAGATTGACGTTGTTGTTGGTGTTAATGCTAAAATTATTTACGACTTCGAGGCCATGACTGTCAACAATGATGGCGAAACAACCCTCCGAAGGGTTGGGCGCTGGGTTTTGGGCCCGCCACGTAAAAAATACCCCCAATGAGAAGAAAAAAAGTTTCTGAAGATAAACCTATTTTTTGGAATAATCACATACCTACAGATTTTAAGAAGAGGTCTTGTGCATTTAATGCTTATGAACGTCCCAATGCGGCTGAACTTATCTCCCAAAGCCACTCTGAATTGATTACAAATACTATTAACTGTACTTATATATGTATTACGGAATAGCTCAAGCTTCTCGGAAAAGCTCATTTTATTACTGTCTTTGGTGTTATACATATATTAGGGGTATTCAGACCAGCCTTGTTAATTCGTTAGTCGTTATTCGGTAGTTCCTTACACGTATTTTGTTTTTGTAAAATTAACAGACTATCATTCTACCGAGTAACGGACTATCCATCTGACAAGCTTGATAATTCGATACTCGGTAATATCACATCAGCTGTTCTCCTGCTCCTCTGTATATCAATTAGAAGTACTTACCAGAATTAATTTAATCTGCTCCACATAATTTTCAATTAAATGTCTGACAATTTTTGATTTTGCGCTTTGTTGAGGCATTTTTACTCTTTAATAAAATTGAGTCAGCTGTTTCGGAATAAAATTTACCATACTACAGAGGTAGAACTAAAAAGTATGTTCACAGTTAAGCCTTTTAACGAAGTATCAACTAACGAATTACCAAATTAACAGGCTTCGGTCTGAATACCCCTATTATAGAGTTAGTGGCATTATAAGGCAGAGGATATGTTCGCTCTTCAGAAAAGATTTCCACGAAGGAAAAAAAGGTTTATATATATGGAATACTTTGCTACTTTTAGTGAAATTCCTACTTCCGAAAAACCAACAAAATATTTCAAAAATCCAACATTAAATATATATGAACAATAAACTAGTGACTTCATGACATTACTCACTTATTTAACAAACGTTCACCCTCATCCTTAAAATAACATTTCCTTAGCTCTGGCCTAAAGTTGCGTATAGCATCAGAGGCCTCATAAAATGTCGGTTGTATTGCAATCTCTACTAAAGTTCTACGGTTCACCAAAATCTCACCCAAGGTATTTGTCATTACGGTTGGATAATCGTTTTGTAGAAAAAAATAAAGCTGCCGAAAAAAAATCGGAAAATTAAGTGAACTAATCAAATGTGCTCAAGTACTCACACGAAATGCATAACTAGCGAATTCGGTGTGCCAAAAATCATTCGAATCACTGTGTAAAACAAATTGTACCGAGCTAAGCAGGGAATTAGACTCGAATGTAACATTTTCCAATAACTTGCTATTCGCCTTGGTAAAGGCAGCTCTTATGCTGAAATACAATAAAAATTAAATATGCACTTTTTTTCGCCTTACTCACATACCTATTCGTGCTGTAAGTATCGCGACGATAGTTGAAGAGGCAGCACGCACCCACTGATATCGAGCGTTTTTGAAAATATTTTGTTATATTTATTGGCTTACCGAAAACCATACCACTCCTGATGATTTCGTGGCAGTCGGGTGATAAGTCGAAAATTATGTCGCGTGTGGGATACTCACTGCCATTGTACATGCTCGTGAGTATATTATGTAGTTGATCAAGTCGGGGATCGTTATCAGTGTAGGTGTCAAAAGGATAGAGAAAGAAGCCGGTAAGCAGCTTCAAATGTTCAGCCATTTCACTGACGTTTGTTGCAAGTAAATCGGGTTGAAATCTTTGCTGAGCTTCGAAGCTAAAAATATGAGTTTGGGAAAAAGTAGGTTTTGAATTTATTGAAATTATTTAGAACAAAAGAAAATTGAAAATGCATTAGGTGGAGCAAAAATAGAGTTATGAGTACAAACGAGAGATTTTATATTAGGTAACAACAGAAGACAATAATTTTCCATCATTGCAACGCTTGGCTTCATGTTGCAGTTAGGTAAGTAGAGTGACTGTCTGATGATGCACCTAGGCTTTTAGAAGCCCATTGTGAGACTTGGCGCTGTTCTGACAGCTCCAGTGATGAATATACATATGTATGTATTACCTGCTCTGTGTATGCCTTCCGTACGCCTTACCGCGTATTTATTTTTCATTTTCTTAATCTTATTTTTTAGAACCACCCTACTAGTACTACATATTATCTATTATTTGAAAAATAAATTATTCCAATCTAAAATAAACTAACGGCATTTTCTAGCTGTGTGTACGAAAGATGAATATTTGCATTGTGACAAACAAAAAAAAAAAACAGAAATTGTAAATAAATTCCCCGAGTAAATGATATTTAAAAAAAAATTTATTTTGCTAAGCTGTTAGGACTGTCCTTAATTACTATTCCAAATGAGAGCGCGGTGTGTCAAATAGTTTTTTACAGCATCTGCTTTTAAGTCGTACCTTCAACTGATGAAAATATAAAAAAAGTGAAGGAAATGGTGTTTAAAAATCATCAAGCAATTGTTAGAGGGATAGCAAGAGAGCTCGACATCTCTCGCGAATCCGTTCGAATAGTTTCGGTGGATATTTTAGGTATGAAACGCGTTCCTGTTCGACTCGTCCCGACAAAGCTGAATTATTTTCAAAAAGAGTGCAGAAAACGAGACTCTTGATCGTGTGAATTCCAATCCCACATTCATGGAGAGCATTATAACTACCGATGAGACATGCATTTATGAGTTTGACATGCAAACAAGTCCAATAAATTAATGATTAGATTAACGTTTGAATGTTAGTAACATTCAAGAGAAACTTAATATTTTGAATGTTCCTAGCATTTTTCATACTTTCCTACGAATTGTTATTCTGCGCTATATAAGTATGTCTTAAAAAAGAGAAAGTAATTTTCGTTTGTTGAGAGAGAGAGAGCTCGTGTCTTCAATTATCAACTGTTGTACTGAAAATAACAAAATTAAAAGAATTGTGTGAGCTTAAGCTTAAATATCCATCGTATTCTCTAGGTCTGTCAGTAATGATTTCTCCTTTTATCAGACCTCAAGAGAATGGTCAATGGAAAGAAATAGTTGATATCGAGGTCAATTTAACACCTAACCGCGGCCCATGCATGACTCTAGCCACCTTATTCCATGCCCTTTGCAACCAACTCATCTTACAACTTTTTCTTCATGGTTCGACACCGTCGAAACAGCACCTTTCTCTGGGCCTTCGGTTAAACGATTTTAGTAACATTAACATGCACCTATTTTAAGATCAATTGTACTAAGAACATAAAATCGAGTATTATCGTTGTGGAGCCCATGATGGATTCGTTTAATATAGAGTTTTTCAGTAGGGAGGTATAAAAGTGGACCGGTAGGGACAGCAAACGACGCCATATTTTTCCTCCTCTTTTGACATTTCTTTCCAGTAATGTTTGCCAATTCAACATGGAAAGATATACAATCTAACAACGAGTCGAAATTATTAAAATTTACTACCGATCTTCGGAGACAGTGGTCTCAACTTTAAGAGCGCTATTTCCAATTTATGGTCGTCACAATCGTCCTGTCAGATCAACAATTGAGCATCTAGTTGAAAATTTTGAATTTGGAATCCACAGGCACAGTTCAAGTGAGATAAAGAAGTGAACGTACTGTCGAGAATATTGCTGGCGCTAGCGCATCAATTGAGGATGATGCAAAATAAATCACTCACACGAAGTTCTCAAGCGTTGGGCATATCTGTGACGTCGTTATGGCGAAAAGGGTCGTACTTCTTCTGTGTTGATCAAGAACGGCACGTTACTGTGAATGGGAATCGCTACCGCTTAATGATAACCGAATATTTTTGGACCGAATTATATGATATGGACTTGGGCCATATAGCGAATGTCCCAACCGATTTATTGAAAACCGAGTTTGGTGAACATGTTATCTATGATCTACATATATCGATTCATGCTTGAAAAGCGTAGAAAATTGGGTTCAGTGTCTGGACTTCTGCCCGTGGTGGCCATGCAAAAGAAATCGAGTTCCATACATAGTGGCATCGAATCTATTTTCATTGATATCCCAAACCGTTTTTCATGTTTGACACTGCTCAAAAAAGTTATTAAAGCTTGGTTTTAAAATGCTAAAGGGTGGATACGCTATATATATATCTGTGTATATACCACCAGCTTGAAATACATATATACCTTGGAAACTTGTTTTGAAAATAGTTTTCTGAAAATAGTTTTCATAGCAACCGCAGGGCTATTCGGAGATAGGAATCTTTATTATTGAAACGAAGATTTCATGAATTGTGTAAAGCTTAACTTTAATTATAAATTTAGTCATTTATGACAATAAAACCTTCCTAACATATGTAAATATCCCTCAATCGATCGAAGTATGTTTTTAAAACAATGGATCGATTATAACTGTTGTATCTTTCATGAATATATACTGTTTAAGAAGGTTGTTGAAGATTGCAACTTTTGTAATTATCACTCAAGGGGTTTTTTCGTTAAGGCATTTTTAACTTCTCTAATGGATAACTGGAGGATGGAGTCATGTGTAGAAGTTCACGCAAGTGAGGAAAGTTCTCTGATCGCCATTCACTTGGGAGTGGCCACGACTTCCGGTTTTTGACCAAGTATCCTCTGGGTAGCCTAAGAACATCCGAAACATCCTTGTGATATTTACTACAGTGGCCATATAAAGGAGCGCAAGTTTAGTGTTCGATTCATGGTGGGAGAGAGACTTAAAGCGAGGTTCTTCAACATATAGCTGATTTGCGCCCACGCCCCAACGGAAGGAAGGACGATGTGTGCCTTTTATGAGTGCTTGGAGCGCACTTATGAAAGCTGTCCCCGCCACGATGTCAAAATCGTGCTTGGCGACTTTAACGCCAGGGTGGTCAAGAAAGGTATCTTTGGCACTACGGTCGATAAATTCAGCCTCCACGAGGAAGCATCCCCAAAAGGGTTGAGGCTGATCAACTTCGCCGGGGCTCGAAATATGGTTATCTGTATTACTACATTCCAGAATAAGAAGATTCATCAAGCTACCTGGCTGTCTCCGGATCAAAAAACTACCAACCAGATTGATCATGTTCTGAGAGACGGAAGGCACGTCTCCAGTGTTTTAGATGTGTGGGCGCTCCGAGGTCCTAACATCGACTCGGACCACTATCTTGTTGCAGCCAAGTTTCGCACTCGCCTCTGTGCAGCAAAAAACGCACGCCAACAAACACAAGGAAGGTTCGATGTCGAGAAGCTGCAATCACAACAGACAGCCGAACGATTTTCTACTCGGCTTGCACTCCTGCTCTCTGAGAGCACTCGTCAACAACTCGGTACAAGGGAACTGTGGGATGGCATTTCAAACTCCTTACGTACGGCTGCAACCAAAACCATTGGTTTTCGGAAAGTGCAAAAGAAAAGCTACCGTGTCGCAGCGGAGAAAAAACAGCCTGCCTACCTCGCAACGTTACGAGCGTCCACAACATGTGCGGGATGTGATAGATCCCGAGAGTTGAAGAGGGAAGCGAGACGCATTTGCAGACAGAAAAAGAAACAGGCCGAAATGCGTGAGTACGAATAGCTGGCCGACAAGGGTAATGCTTGAAAATTCAACGAAAAAATGCGGCGGTTTACAGAAGGTTTCAAGACCGGAGCATACTCTTCTAGAACCCCCAAAGTTGATTTAGTAACCGATGCCCAGAGCATACTTAAATTATGGAGGGAACACTTCTCCAGCCTGCTGAATGGTAGTGAACGCACAACTCCAGGAGAAGGCGAACCCGATTCCCCAATCGATGACGATGGAACAGACGTTCAATTACCCGACCATGAAGAAGTTCGAATAGCAATTGTTCGCCTGAAAAACAACAAAGCGGCAAGGGCCGATGGATTGCCGGCCGAGCTATTCAAACACGGCGGCGACGAACTGATAAGGAGCATGCATCAGCTTCTTTGTAAAGTATGGTCGGACGAAAGCATGCCCAACGATTGGAATTTAAGTGTGCTATGCTCAATCCATAAAAAAGGAAACCCCACAATCTGCGCCAATTACCGTGGGATTAGCCTCCTCAACATCGCGTATAAGGTTCTATTGAGCGTATTGTGTGAAAGATTAAAGCCCACCGTCAACAAACGGTCTTTTCCAAGATTTTGCACATGGTGAATATCTGGTCGGTTGTTGATTTGCCAGGTCTAAAGCCACACTGATAAGGTCCAATATCAGTGTGGCTTTAGACCTGGCAAATCAACAACCGACCAGATATTCACCATGTGCAAAATCTTGGAAAAGACCCGTGAAAGGACATTCAAAGCTGCTTTCGACAGCACGAAAGGAGCTGCCTTTATGCCGCGATATCTGAATTTGGTATCCCCGCAAAACTAATACGGCTCTGTAAACTGACGTTGAGCAACTTCAAAAGCTCCATCAGGATCGGGAAGGCCTCTCCGAGCCGTTCGATACCAAAGAGGTTTCAGACAACAACCTGCTTCTGGAGAAAATAGTTCGAGCTGCAGAACTAAATAGAGAAGGTACCATTTTTTATAAGAGTGTACAGCTGCTGGCGTATGCCGATGATATTGATATCATTGGCCTCAATACCCGCACCGTTAGTTCTGCTTTCTCCAGACTGGACAAGGAAGCAAAACGAATGGGTCTGGCAGTGAACGAGGAGTTGACAGTTCAATCAACAAATCGGCATCTGAATCTGGCAAATTTGTTTCGGAATCTAACTTGAATGTAAATGGGTTTTTTATTCAAGCTTTGTTGCCATCGTTATAAATGTTCTTTAAATTGAGTTAAGATGTCTTGCGGCAATGCAGTAATGTTGTACTCTTTTTGTATTTCACATAAACTATTAAATGTTTTAAAGTTCCCTGTCTCCGCGCGTTGTAACCACATTATAAGCTTTTTTCGTGCAGCTTCCACTTTGGCTTGCACTTTAAATATTGTTACATTGTTACGTTGCAATGTCATGTTTAGATTATTTAAAAATTCAAAAATATCGATATGTAAGCCACTTTTACCAACCAGCTAACATCATGAAATCTGTCCTTGAATTCAAATATTACATCTCTAGCTGTGGGCGAAGCTGCTCCAAAAAAAAAATTTACTTCTTCTTTTCTATTCAATAAGCATTTTTAAGACATTACCTCTTGACTGCCATCGTACCTTACAGTGTAAAAGAAGATGTTCATGATCACTTCCCATTTCTTTGCACAAAACAGAGAACAATCTTGAGTTAAGTGGACGAGATTTTATGAAGTTAATGAACTTTAAACACACTTGCATCGCTGCTGTCATTTTTTTTGACGGCTAATGCTTCCCTATGAATGCTACAGTGCGTCCATACACATTCCGGACAGCTTTCATCCTTGGATAAAGTCCAGAACGAATGCCTGATATTGCTCGTGGGCCATCACTAATTAATTCCACACATTTCTTCCATTCAATGTTATTTTTGTTGAATACGAATATTACGATGCATGGATCGATCGATAGTAGGTATTATTTTGAAAACAAGGCGGGAATGTTGCGGCCAGGTATTTTATTTTGATGGCCCGGTACCGGGTCGCGATCCGGCATTTGGGAAACTCTATAAGTTTTATAAATTAAGATAGTTTAATAGTGAACTTTTAATTTATCTACATTCATTCAATTACATATGTATATACATTTATATATATATATTGGGGTGCTTCAAAAAAATTTTTTGAATGTTTTTCAATTCTTACCCTCTCATATATTAGTGATTGACAAACAATAAATCCTCCCTCAAGCCAGGCGCTGTAGCTTAACTCTAAGGGGTCGCTATTTTTTTAGGTTTCCATACATTTAACATAGTAATTTCCTTTTTTCCTTCAAACTAAAATTTCACCAACTAATTTTCGTTTCCCAAAAATAACCATCACATATTCATAAAGTTGGCTTTTCAAACTTTAAATATTCCTGTGATTAATTCTAAGGGTATAAGGGAACAGAAACAGCAAAAAAAAATATTACCCCACTGATACCTTAAGAAAGTCGTTTTCGTTTGTAGACAGAGAGCTCGGGTCTTTAATTGCCGGTTGTATTAAATAAGAAAAAAAAATTATAAGCGTATTCTCTAGACCTGCCAGCAGTAATTTCTTCCCGTTCTTTCTTATCAGACCGCCAGAGAATGGTCAATGGAAAGAAATAGTTGACACGCAGGTCAATTTAATACCTAACCGAGGTCTCTGTATGACTCTAACCACCTTTTTCCATGACGTAGGCAACCAACTCATCCTACAATCTTTTATTTATGGTTCGTCGAAACAACATGTTTCTCTGGGTCTCCCGTTAAACGATTTTAAAAACATTGACTTGCGCCTATTTTAAGATCAATGGTACTGAAAACGGAGAATTGAGTTGAAAGATCGTAATTATCGTGCCCTTGACTTCGTTTAATAATAATAATTGTTGCTAACAATTATGGTTAATTATAAATTTCCCGATAACTTTCATGCTTCTTTCATCTATAATTCTGACTCTGTTCAAAAAAGTTATTAAATCTTGATTTTTAAATTCCACCGCATATATACACATACATATATACCACTAGCTTGGGGTATATAACTTTAAAATTTGTTTTGAGTATAATATTTCTTTTAGCAACCACAGGGCGAATCGGAGATAGAAATGTATATTATTTAAACGAAGTTATTAAAGACTAAATATAAATGTGTAAAGTGTAATTCTATTTATAAATTTTGTCATCTATGACAATAAAACCTCCCTAGGACATGTAAATATGTCTAAGCGTGAACTTCTAATCACTCTTGGCACCAACTTATTGCTCTCATTGTCTGCTAGCCAACCAGCAACTTTCTTGCTTTATCATACCACCGTTATATGCTACCAAATGCCCCGTGGTGCTACAGTACCTAAAACCTATAAAATAGCTGACACCACAGGTGCGCATGTTCATTTGCCTTCAACGCACGCAACATGTGGCAACAACTGGGACTGATAGTATTGCTCGGCTTGGCAGCCGTTCATAACTTCGCGACTGCAGAACGCGTACGCTACGACAACTATCACGTCTATCAATTGCAACCGAAGACGACAGCACAATTAGACATCGTTAAAGAGCTCGACGGTACGAGTAACGCATTGCTCTTTCTGGACGCAGTACACTATGTAAATAACAAAATTAATGTGCTTGTGGCGCCGGAACGTGTAGATGATCTTTTGGCTATACTACAACGTGCTGAAGTACCTCATCAACTGGTCGATGAGAACGCGCAAAAGAGCTTAGATTTAGAGGAGGAGCTTGTGGCAGATCCCAATCGGCGTAACGGTGATTATACTTGGCGTGAATATCATGAGTTGGACGACACATATACCTGGCTGCGTACGCTAACGGAAAAGTATCCTGAGCAAGTGAGTCTATTCGTAGCGGGCAAGTCGTATGAGGGACGTGAAATACTGGGTGTGAAGATATCGTACAGTAGAAGTCGGGCGGAGGAAGCAGCTCGTGCTACGAAACCGGGCATTTTCATCGAAGGTGGCATGCATGCACGCGAATGGATCAGTCCGGCTACCACAACCTACATAATTAATCAATTGCTGACGAGCACTAACGCGGATGTGCGTAAAGTAGCCGAGAGTTATGTATGGTATTTGGTGCCGCATAGCAATCCAGATGGTTATGTTTACACACATACCACAAATCGGTTGTGGCGTAAAACACGCACACCATATAACAATTGCTACGGCGCAGATCCAAATCGTAATTGGGATTTCCATTGGAATGAGGTGGGTTCTAGCAACAACCCCTGTTCGGATACATATGCTGGTCCCAATGCCTTCTCAGAGATTGAAACTCGCACTCTAGCCGATTATATTAGCACGCTGAAGGGACAATTATTTTTGTATTTGTCATTCCATTCGTATTCGCAACTTTTACTTTTTCCTTACGGACATACCGGGGTGTTGCCACCAAATTATAAGGATTTGAAGCGCGTTTTTGATGTCGCTGTTTCCGCGGTTTCGAAACGTTACGGCACCAGATATACTGGCGGTAATGTTTATGATGCCATCTATCCGGCTGCAGGCGCCAGCTTAGATTGGGCTTATGGCAAAATGGAAGTGCCCTACTCATACTGCTTTGAACTACGTCCTTCGGGTAATGCTCTATGGTCTGGTTTCCGTCTACCAGCTGCGCAAATTATACCTACTGGTGAGGAGATAATGGATTCTATGTTGGCTATGATCAACGAGATTGGTACTTCGTCTAAAATGTAGTGTTGATATTTTGTGTAATTAATATTTGAAGGTTTCTTATATTTAACATATTTCGTGAATAAAAGTGAAAAAATAATAATAGGAAGTATTTATATCACATAGCGATATAACCTAAACATCTGGCAAAATATTTTCAGTATAATATTTTAATAACTAGGAACTGTGTTCGTATTCATTCAATTGAAATCAGCGCCGTCTTTAGCAAATCCATCAATTGTCACAAATTTTTCCTCTAACAGGTGAAGACATTTTGCAATGAATTTCAATAAGTTATAGCACATGGCCTTGACTTTGCTCATTAGTTAGTGAAATCAAAAAGCAACCTCATCTTAGCAACTTACTGACTAATATTTTCGAATCATAAGAAGTTTTAATTTATATTCAATTTAGCTATAAAATGGTTTCTTTCCATAGATGGGTATTTGAATTTCATTCAGTGTTATCGGGGGCCCTCGACCAGCGATCTTCCATTAAGCTAAACGTAACCAATTTAGATTATATTAATTCTATAATCTTAACAAAAAATAAAGATAAACGTAAATAAGTAAGGAAGGGCTAAGGTTGGGTGCAACCGAACATTTTATACTTACAAGAATCAAAGGCAGGGACATAATTTTACTGAGAATTTTATATATACGTATACTATACCTGTACATAACTCCTATACTGACAGATACATAAGGTTTGTTTGAAAAACGAAAACCATTATATATAGTATCGGTCCGATTCAACACATTTTTGACTTACAGAGATACCATTGTCAGGGAAGTACTATCCTGAGTTTCCTTTATATATCTCACACATTCATCGATATTTTCGATCAATAGTCAACTGTAGGTACTGGGGTCAAAATATTTGGTAACTCGGGTATTGAACAGTTTTTGTCGGATTTAAACAATTTTTGTTCATAAAGTGATACACAGTAATATGTTTAATCTCATTATTTTAATTGCTTCTTAATTTGTATACTTTAATATAAACGTATCAAGTGGAATTTAAAATAGTGCTATATGGGAAGTAAGCGTGGTTATTGTCCGAATTCGTTCATTTTCACAACGTGATGTAGAAATATGATAAGAACGCTAGGTACTAAATTTAGTTGAAATCGGTTCTTTGGGTTCTGAGATTGTTCGGTTCAGGACCGGACCAGGACCGTCACATGACATCGCTAAGAAACTTAACATTCATCATCAAACGGTGTTGAACCATTTGAAAACGGCTGGCTACAAAAAGAAGTTCGATGTTTGGGTACCACATAAATTGTCTGTGGAAAATTTAGTGGGCCGAATTAACATCTCCGATTCTTTGTCGAAATCGAGCCATTTCTGAAGCGAATGGTAACAGGAGACGATAAGTGGATCAAATACGACAATAATGTGCGAAAAAGATCATGGTTCAAGCTCAACAAAAGGTCGCAAAGCCAAGATTAACGACTCGAAAGGTTATGCTGAGTATTTTTTGTGATTGAACAGGAATCATCCACTATGAGCTGCTTCAGTCTGACCGAACGATTGATTCTACATTTCACTGTCAACAACCGATGAGGTGGAATCAAACAATCATAAAAAAATGGCTAGAACTGATCAACAGTAAGGGTTTCGTCTTTCATCAGCTCAACTTTAGACCACACACATCTCTGATGACTCAGCAAAAACTGGGAGAGCTTGGCTGGGAAGTTTGGTTGCATTCACCATATAGCCCTGACCAAGCACCATTGGACTAAAATTTGTTTCGGTCTATGCAGCACTTCCTTAATGGAGTAAAGTTGGCTTCAAGAGAAGCCAGTGAAAATTACTTGTCGCCGATTTTCCCCGAGAAATTAAAAAAGTTTTACACTGATGTAATAATGTTTCAAACGGAAAAATGGCAAAAAGTGGTTGACCCAAATCTACTGACAACTTTATGAACTCTTACTTCTTAATCGAATCATTTCTTTTAAGGCTTCACTGTTACTTGGGGTTTTACCAGTCAACTTTGAGCAGTAAAGTTCTTCAATTCGAATACCACCCAAAGATTTACAAAGATTAAGTGCTACATAAGTCAAGCAGCAAACAGTCGAGAGCCCAGATAAATTACTGCATGATCAACTGCACAACCTTGCATCTTATGAACGGTCGACGGCCAACTCAGTATTATTGGCAATATTCGTCTTTCATCAATTTCATAGCTCTGTGTTTATCAACTGAGCCGGAATTAATACGGCATATCTTCCACATATACTTGGTCCTTGCGAAAATTCGGCCAGATAATTTCTGTAACGAAGATCATGTTACCATTCACTATACTTTTTGACACGTCAATGTTCAACAAATTCCCATCACTTTTTCTCCAACGAATATTTTCAATTATTAGGAAGACCTCCTGTTTTATTGATTTCATTAGGTATTTTAGTATTTAAGTCCCCTTATTACCTAAATTTCGTGTGGCATCAATGAGTTGGTCTTCTATAAATAACAGTCCCATTATGACTAGCAAAGTGATCAATAGTTAGGTAAATTCTTAAAGCTCTCTCAATCGAGAATTCTTCAGTGGTATCTGTCAACTTTCCAACTCTTAAAAGCATTAAGCACATCTATAATTGTCGGTACTTCTTGTTGACGCATCTTTTGCTGGAGTTGAACCAGGCGGAATTATCGCCACGGATGTGTAGTGTGTTTCATATGTTCTGGCTGTTGAAATACTTGATGTCCTCCAACAGGTGTGGCAACTGCATTAGATTACCAAAGAGGTAGATATTATACCACCAAAACAAGCGTTCGGTCACTTCAGTTGATGCAAACGAGAGTTGATCATGCAAAACATCTCATAAGGTTGCATAGAAATTTCCGCTATAAACAGAAACTCAATGTTTTGCTATAATTGGCGCATCCTTCTCAAATAATTTCCTTCAAACGATTCTCTCGATGTAAAGGTTTATTTTGCATTATTAATTTTCTATGCCACTTCTTACGGGTAATATTTGAGAGACACTGTAGCGATCACAAGTTTAAGCAGCTCACCAAAAAGACGCAACGTTTCAATAAAGTTTTCAACTATTGTTAGAGAGTTTCAAAAAATCTTTGGTTTGAGTAGCGTTGAAACTGTGCGTGCTGCTATCGATCGATTTCGCAATTATTTGAAGCCTTGGCGCATTTTACGTCAAGATTTTAAATTGAAAGTGTATAAAATACAACTTGTGCAAGAACTGAAGTCGCTCGATCTTCCCAAACGACATCGCTTGTCTTTATGGATACTTGAAAAATTCCAAGAAGATCCGACGTTTTCGAGTCAAATTTTATTCAGCGATGAGGCCCATTTCTAGCAAAATGGGAATATAAACAAAAAAAAAATTGTCGCATTTGAAACGAAAAGCAACGGGAAGAGATGCAAGAACTGCCATTTCACTCAGAAAAAAACAACGGTTTGGTGTGGTTTGTGGGCCGGTGATCCCTATTTCTTCAAAAATGATGCCGGTGAGAACGTAACCGTCAATGGTGACTGTTATCGCGTCAAGACAGCCGACATTTGGTTTCAACAAAACGCCACATCACGCACATCGCATTAATCAATGGATTTAGTAAGAGTCGGTAGTCGGTGAGCATATAATTTCCCGTTCTGGTTCGGTCGATTGGCCACGAAAATCACCAGGCGAAATGCTCGAACGAGTCATGGAAAATTGGACTCAACGAATGAACCATCTGAGACGTAGCTGCAGCAAAAAATAAATCTTTTCCAATACTAGCTCACAGTAACTAACATCCAATCCTCAGAGAGGTCTTAAGTTACTAATTATTGTAAATGTTATCATTAAAACTGTTTTAGTACTGAACTTATTTAGAGGTACGTATTATTCACGTATTACTCAATCAATTTGCAACTCACTACGTTCACCATAAATTATGTACAGATAATAGATTATATCAGCAATAAAGTTAGCTTATCAGACATAACTTATTTAGCGCACATAATTCATGATTAATTCGATTAAGAAAGAAATTAAAAAAGTTAAGACTGGCAATTTTGATAATGCAAGAATTTTAATCTATAAATGTGCGACGTTTAATCTAAACCAAATTAGTTTCGAATACCTTTTCAAACTAAACAAACGAATGTCGCTGAAGTTCGGTTTAATAACGCTGCTCTGCCTAACGGTGGTAGCATTACAGACGTGTAACGCTGAACGCGTACGCTATGACAATTATCGGGTGTACAAAGTCCAGGCGACCGATCGCCAAGGCTTGGAAGTGCTCAAACAAATGGAAGACACAGACGTTGCTCTTCGGTTCTTAGATGGCGTGCACAAAATCGAGCGGGCAATAAATGTGGTGGTACCGCCAAATAAGGTGGACGATTTCCTCCCCATTTTGACCAACAACAAAATTACATATAGTCTGTTGGAGGCGAATCTACAAAACGCCATTGACAAGGATTATGCACAGCTTGCGAGTCGCGCTACCACGGACCGTTGGACAGCATATCAAACTTTAAATAGTAATTATAATTGGCTAATAACTTTACCATCGTTATACCCAGGTGTGGTGACACTGATTGAGGGTGGTAAATCGTATGAGAAACGTTCGATTTTGGGCGTTAAAATATCCTATCAGAATGCATTGAAGCAGAAACCGGGTATTTTCTTGGAAGCTGGTATACATGCCCGCGAATGGATTGCGCCTGCGACAGCAACATATATCATCAATGAACTTTTGACAAGCACTAATACGGAAATTCGTGAGTTGGCGGAGAGCTACGATTGGTATATCATACCGCATGCCAATCCTGACGGTTATGACTACACACATACAACCGATCGAATGTGGCGTAAAACGCGTCAACCATACGGCACTTGCGTTGGTGCAGATCCCAATCGTAATTGGGATGCTTATTGGAATACTGTAGGCGCTAGCAGTAATCCCTGTAGTGAAACATATGCCGGACGTGCAGCGAATTCGGAAATTGAAGTGAAATCGTTGTCAAATTATATTACTTCGTTGAAGGATAAAATCCAATTGTATATCTCTTTTCACTCCTACTCGCAGTATTTGCTTTATCCGAATGGACATACCTCCGAACTGCCCGATAACGTCAAACACTACCAACAAGTTTATAATGCCACCGTAAAGGCGATAAGTCAACGATATGAAACTGTCTACACTGGCGGTAACATTTATGATGCCATCTACCCGGCAGCGGGTTCAAGTGTGGATTTTGCTTACACCAAATTGGGCATACGCATGGCTTTCTGCTTTGAATTGCGTCCGAATGGTAGCTTCAATGGCAACGGCATGGAATTGCCCGCAGAGCAAATAAAACCAACTGCTGAGGAGATTGTCGACGGTTTGCTGGCTATGGTGGCAGAAGTCAAGTCTTTAGGTTATTTCGAACTAATTAATGGCGAAGAAGTTGAGTTTTTGTAAAGTCTAAACCAAATAAGCGCTAATAAATGATAATATTTGATAATAATGAACACTTTGAGGTCAAGTTTTAGTGAGTAATTACGATAAGATATGGATTATAAAGAAGGTCATAAATAATAATTAAAATTTGGTTCTTACGTTTTTATTAAGTATTTATCTAAGGTTATTCTCAAGTTGATAAATTTTTCAAATGAATTTCTCTCTTATCATGAATATTTAAGTTTGTATGGTCAGAGCATCAAGTTAGTTGGCCAGCTGTAATACGACGAATGCTTTCTTCCAAGACGTTAATCGTGTCCGTCTTATCAGTGTAATTAAGCGACTTCACATAACACCACAAAGATTAGTAGAGCGATGTTACATCGCACGTGCTTGGAGGCTACGATGCGAAATAATACGCTCACCAAAACTTTCCTTCAATAAAAACATCGTTCACATAAACATACTATTAAGGCACCCAATGATTCTTTCTGCTCAGAAGATCTGACGTTTTCGAGCCAAATTTTCTTCAGCGATTAGCCCTAATTCTTGATCAAAAGCAAAATTGCCGCATTTGAGACGAAGAGCAAACTGAAGAGATTCAAAAGCTGCTATTTCATACAGAAAAAACAACGGTTTGGTGTGGTTTGTGGATCGGTGGAAAAATGATGACGGTGGGAACACCATGATAACCGAGTATTTGATACCTGAAATTGAACCTTGTGATTTCGGCGACATTTGGTTTCAACAAGACGGCGCCACTTCCCATACGAGTACATTGCTTCAATTAATAGATTTATTGAGAGAGCACTCGGTGAGCAGACAATTTCACGTTTTGGGCCGGTCGATCGTCCACCAAGATCGTGTGATATCACAGCGTTAGACTTTTTCCTGTGGGGATATGTAAAGTCTAAAGTCTATGCGGACAATTCCGCTTCGATTCAGGCCTTGGAGCAAAACATCACGCATGTCATTCGCCAAATACTAATCCAAATGCTCGAATAAGCATTCGAAAAATGGGCTCAACGAAAGGACCACGGTTGGAATTTTCAAAAAATAAATGCCAAAGAATGTTCTTAATAAACATTCCTCATTATATTTGAAGTTTCTTTAAAAAAGTAGAGAATCTAGAAATGGATCACACTTTATAACAAGAAGGGTAAGCCATTTTTTCCTACACTCATAGAACATGAGAATATATCGAATGGGATAATTCGTTTTAAGTAATTCTGAGGCCTGTTCTTTGTCAAATTTTATTCATTAAATAAGTTGAATTGATAAATTTTTTTTAGAATGGTACAAGCTTTTTATTTTTATATGAAATTTGAACTCCATATGTTAATTAGTGTGAGTTTGGTAGTGCGAAAAGTTTGTCAAAAGCCAAATACAATAATCCTGGCATGAGTTTTGTGTTTTCAATAAAATCACGGCTACGGAATCGTTGAAAGTATGTGATTACTGTTTTTGAGGAGTCTACTTTATCACAAACGAAACAGTTAAAGAAACAAAACCTTAATATCGTCGGCTTGGCATCAAAGCGACAGCAAAGGATCTCATATGGACTTTGGTTAATATTTAGGGTATATAATGTGTCAACGTCCGACCAAAGTAAAGGTGGTAAAAGAAGTGCCTGAGGTGAAAACCCAAGTATTTGAGTGGCACAAAGCATTTAGTAAGGGTTGTAAAGTCATCGATAGAAATGAAAAAGCTAAATAAACTGATCTTGAATATCGTCGGCTTAGCATCAAAGATATAGCATACGATCTCGTATGAATTTTAGGTATACCGACCAAAGTACCTGAATTTTTCGAAAAAACTACATCAAGTAATGGCAAAGGAAGTGCCTGAGGACCCTATATCAACAAAACACATCATTAATGGTGAGAAAACACTGGTTTATGTTCATATATGACGTCGACATTGTTCAATAATCTGGCAAATAACATTCAAAAAATGAACTAAAAACGAAAAAGCAAAATAACGATGAAGGCAATATTGAAGCCTATATCGAAGGTGTTAAAAAATATTTAAAGTAAAACAGGTGATCAAACTTTATCACATAGTTGACGCTGTTTAGTTATATACATATGTACTTAGTATAAATATGACCTATTTAACACCGATGTAATTAAAATAGTATGGTATGTAAACATTTGTTTAAAAGCCATTTGATAACCACTTAAAAACGGTTATATATAGGCTTGTGTATACAGTGTAACATATGTACATACACACTATGTATGCAGTTACGTTGTACTTACACCTGTTCCGCAAAGCGCATCATTTTATGTCGACTTATCTTATTTGCACCGCAAATTGCGACAGCCGGGAATGGACTATTGGCAACATGCACTAGTTTAGTGGATAGACGAACCTCGGTTGGTTGATCTAAAAATTCTTTAATTAAATTGATAATTATCACATGAGTGACGATAATAAGGCTAGATAAGAAGATAAACCAAAGGTGTCTGAAAGAAGATAGATGAAATTAAAGAAATAAATCATATTATTGATTTTAAGTAAAATGCAAAATATGTTGTACATCTTTTACATATATATATGTACATTAATACTATTAAAAATATTTGTAAAAAAATATTTTAATATAAAAAAAAAACAGATTACTTGGCATAGCGTATCGCTGATGTGGATAGGAATATTTTCATGCCATGTATGCCACTTTCCTGTAAAAATTCACGCACAAGTTTACCATACAAATTTTTTAAAGAAACGAAAGTGTTTGTCATTATTGCGACCAAATTTAATTGACACCAAGCAAAGTTTTTGAGATTAGACTGTGACTTTTTAACTCGGTCATGTCTACTTATAGCTCAATTTTAGATAAATAGGTTAGTGTGTTTTGAGGAAAATTGTAGCGTTAAGCACAAATTCATGTCGATAATTGTATGTTATTAGTGACTGGATGGTATCATAATTAGGCGTGTAACAAAATGATTGACAAATTGATGCCTTTTAGTCAGACAATTTAAGTGAAATAATATAGCAAGTACTTTTTAAATACACACATAAACATTTATATAATTGATTTAAGAAAATTACATAGATATATCATCTGATCAAATGATTAATCGACTTTTCTGTTTTGCTTAGTATAAACCTCCGCTGGCATGGGCATAAGTACCATTAGAGAATTTTGGGTTTTTCAGTTTCAACTCAGTTTTGGAGCGCCATTTGCTAGATTGTTGGTTAGATTCGATAAACGTACAGAGTTTGTCCGGAAAGTAATATGACTTAGTCGATTTAAAAAAAAAATATTTAAACAAATCGTTAAAAATCCTTAAAACTTTCAAAATAGGCTCCTTCAGCGTCGAAGCAGCGCTGCCAGCAAGATTTCCAAGCATTGAAGGCATCACGGAAGCCATTCTACGGAATAGCCTTGAGAGCCGAGGTTCTTGAATACTCTCTGTTGTCTCAAAATACTTACCTTTCATCGGCCTTTTCAGGCAAGAAAGTAAAAACAAGTCCGGAGGACCACACCTGGGTTGTAGGGCGGCTACGGAAGTATTGGGATGTCGGCCTTTGTTAGATAGCTGTTCACAAGAAGAACGGTGTGAGGCCGGGCGTTGTTATGGTGTAACTTCCAATCAGCTGCAATGTCTTATCGGACCCGATTGACCTTTCGTTTGAGCCTTTTGAGGACTTCCACGAAAAACTTGGCGTTTGTTTGCTAGGATTGCCCTCTACGCCCTTATTTACTATACGTTCGTCTAATTTTGGAGCACTTACTTTTAAATTTTGGTTAACTTCTTTGAGAATCAAGCTGGTCTTTCTACGAGACAATTTTCTTAACCGCTTAACCGCTATCACAACACTGAAAACAATATACCTAGTAAAAACTTTGTGCAGAATGTAGATTTATGTCAAAGGCAATTTTTAAGTTTCGAATTTTTATAGATTAGATACATTTGGAGTTATATTATATATAAATGATAAGGATGACGAAGCGAGTTGAATTCCGTGTTAGTCCATTAATTCACCTGTCCGTCCTTCTATCTGTGCAAACAGTATCGCAATGAATCTGGGCATATAGGTTCCTTGTCTAATAAGAGAGGACGAGTTCAGGTATACTACACTAAGAAGTTTAAAGTTACCCTCAGCAGTAGGGCGGAGTGGAGTAATTTCACACTCGATCTTCAACTGAGGGGCAGCACTATCCAATGGTACACCGATGGTGTGAAAACAACGAAAGACCTTGGAGCAGAAATTGCTTATACCGCTCATCAGACCTCATACCAAGATATCCAATGGGATGTTTTCCGATCATCTTTTTTGCTATAAGTCAGTGTGCAGAAATTATCGTTTGTAACTTTGTAGACCTGGTCTGGGGGTAGGGGCATAATGGGGTAGACGGTAATGGGCTGGCCGACTAACTCGGCAGCTTTGCTGCGGCTTCTAGGATGATTGGGCCAGAACCATGCATTGTGGTGGGGTCCACTACCATAAAAGAGTTGCTCAGCGCGGAGGAGAGAGAACGACACCGGCCGTTCCCACGACAGTCGGGTCTACGTAACAGGAATGGATCCGGATTTTTTATCAACTTTTTTCAACTTTGCAGAATTCTGCTGCTACAAGAACAACAATAACAGAATGACACTGCCTGCAGGTAACAGGAATGCGCCAGTCGCATTGTGTACTGGTCACTGCAGACTCAAGACCAATTCTTTTCTATTTATCATAACAAAGCGCCAAATTAAGGACAAAACTGTAGTTTGGCCCAGGAGATCGAAGTGGCAAGGATCAACTGCTGGCAATAATGTAAATATAGTCTAAAATCCTTAAGATACATTAACCAAATTCGAACAAGATCCCTTAAGCACCTGTACCGGATAATTAGTCGGATAATATCCTCACCCCTACTAATAAAAGCGCGATAAATCAATGCGCTGCTGAAATTAAATTTTATATCCAAGATGGTACGAGAGGGCTTTATAGGAGACGGGTTCCAAATAACACGATGGACACACATTTATGTGAAAATCAATAACTGAGGATCTACGGGTCCCATATCGACCAAATTTGGTATTTAATATTATCAAGAAATATTTATGTTCAAATGCAAAAGTGAGTGAAATTGGACTACATCGACGCCTTCTTCCTATATAACCCATTTTAAATTCCATCTTATTTTTTTCGTTTCCAAATCAAGCAGCAATGAAAATCTCGGGATAAAGCTTTGCGTGAATAGTGTGCATAAAATAGGCCACTTTATGACCAAAAATGGTCAAAATCGGACTACAAATGTTCCAGTACCCAGATACCGAATATGTGAACCCAGTTCTCAGTCTCAAACGCTTTAGTGAAAATATCAGTCAATCTGTGAGATACTAGGTTTGTTACTGAAATTCGGAGCACCAACTATATACTTTTTCTCATTATGGCGAATGATTTTGCTGGAAAAAAATTGTCACTTGTGAACATGAAATGTCCTTTTTTTTCCATGAGCGTTTCTATGAGAGTAGCGTTCTGGAATTAAATGGGCATTATGCTAAATAAACCCTAGATATTCTGACATTAGACATTAAATAAAATATTAAATTTATATTAGCTCAGTGACACAAATTTTTAATTTATTTATATATCTTTTTTTGTTTTTTACATTCAATTTCACAAGCAAAGCTGAGCAAAATAAAGAGGGGTGCATATTATTAAACATCATTGAAGTAATTAAAAATCGGTCGAAATGTAAGAAAGTAAATGAATTCGAAAGCAGTCACTATGCTAAATCCCATTATTAAACCCAAAAGACCGCCGAAAGATGCTAGAACAAAAGAAGAATAAAATATTAATATAATTTAATAAGATGTATTAAAACTAAGAAATAAATTATTCTAGAGTATATATATCATTCGTATGTAAATTATAATTACAAACATAAAGTTGGGAATTTTACATATTTTTTCGAAATAATGATTTTTTTACAGTAAAATATACGAAAAGTTTACCTAATGATGATAACCAATCTTGAAAAATATCCTTGCGATAACGCTTCGCCATTAAATCGCTGAAGAAAACATGTAGTAGAATTTGCTCATCGGAATTAACCGTTTTGCTGTGAAAAAAAAACATTTAGAAAAATTATAAAAACAAATGTAATATTTCACAGTTCACAGTAATACATACATATTAATATAACTGATTTTTGTAAATCATGAAATAAATAACATAATCTCATAATTCTCAATCGTAAAATTTAAGTCAGTCTTACAAACTTCCCTGCAACTGCTTAATTGTATTGTTTTTAATGTTTCGTGGCAAAACCCTCACAATAATTGTCTGGGCTGTAAAAGATATCGTTAATTATAATTCGTATATGTGCCGTACTAAAAGTAACCGATCAGAGATGAAAAAACAGCAAATGAACAGAAAAGGAAGGTCTGAATCTTTAAAGACGCCGTTTGTGTATTATTTGCCTTCTATTTCGATGTTTTCGTCTCGGTGGATCAACCGGAATAAAAATATTTATTTAATTAGGAAGCTCCAGCAAAATAATTTGAGAAATCAAACGATCTTAAAGTAGGTTGGATTAGGATAAGTAAATAAGCTGATTTTTCGTGAGGCTGCCAGTATTCCCACTTTGGCAATTAGCGAGGCCTGTCTCATATGAAGCCCAGAACTACTATGCACATACAGGGTTTATCCGGAAAGTAAGAGGACTGATTTTCTTCCGCCGCGACTGTAAATCGGAGCGTGCGCACACCGACTTGATTCGGTAGAGCTAACGAACGAGGACGAACATTTTCGAGCGACGTGTTTCTGTGAGTGGTACAAGCCAAAAATTCAGCGTTCGTTACGAACGTTACTGCGAAAAAGACGTTTGATATGATCAAGAAGGCTTGCCCAGATGTTGCTTTGGTTAGAAGTGGTATGTTTCGGTGGCACCAGGCCATTTTGGACTACCGGGAAGAGGTCGCTGATGAAGACTGTGCTCGGAGACCTGCGACTTTGACAAACACTGACAATGTGGATCGTGTGCACAAAGTTTTGAACTCAGACCGTCGGCTACGTATTCGTTTAAAGGGACCCCGAATTTTTGAATAACGTAATCACAGGTTATGATTCATGGATTTTTGAGTATGATACCGAGACAAAGAGGCAATCTTTTATTGGGCAGACATTTTGAGACGACAGAGGGGATCCAAGCAGCATGCACCTCGGCTCTCAAGGCTATTCTGGAGAATGCCTTCCGTGACGTCTTCAATGCTTGGAAATCGCGATGGCTATTTTGAAAATTTTTAAAGAAGTATAACGATTGGTTCAATAAATTTTTTTATTAACGACTCAGTCCTACTACCTTCCGGACAAACCTTGTAAGTATGGATTAAGAAGATCATCGAAAAAGCACCTAGAGCCTGCCACAAATTTATTTCAATTTCAATAAATTCACCGGGTTCGCAGAAAGAATAGAAAGTCTAGCGAAAGCATGTCTACAAAGTTCCAAATCATCTTTCTCTTTGCAGTTTTGATAAGTTGCATTCTTCAAAAACTTTAGCCTAACTGCATGAGTGCCAACGGGTCATCCGTTGAAAACCATTTAATCATTTGTAATGTTATCAACTAGGAAAAAATATAACATCGCAATAGATGATTTTCAAAGAGATGGTTGGCATCATAAGAGAAGTCATATGACGACGCCCATATCGGCATTACATAGCTTGTGGTCTCCCTTGCGATTGTTTCTTAAGTCCCTACAAACGCTTTTGGGAACTTATTACAGGAACCCCAAATAAATTTATTTATGTAATAAAAACTATTGTTCTGACAACATTTGTCATGAAGTTTGTAAAACCCAGAAGGAATATAGGATACCCTATGAAGTATACATATATATAAATGATCAGCTGCCGAGCCAAGTAGATTTAGCCTCAGTTTTTGGAATGATATCAGTCGGAAATTCTGTACATGTCCAAGATGATTTAGCTTCCGTTTTACAGATATCGTTTCGGAATTCTGCACATATCCTGTTCTGTCACAAGACGCTGGTTTTTTTTTGAAACCGTCTATATCACACCATAATAGCATGTACCTACAACACAAACGGAACGATCAAAATCAAGTCTTTATAAGGAAAGCTTTTTTATTTGACAAGACATCTTCCCAAAATTTGGCATGGATTATTGTCAGAGACAACGGTGCTATTTTCGGAAAGCCACTATAGCATACATCACACAACTAGACCGATCAAAATCAAGACAAGGTTTTTTTTATACTTTTATGCTCTTTATGCTGCCGAAGTTAACATTTTTTCTTAATTTACTATACGAATAGGTGTCTCAAACCCGAACTTATTACATCACCATAAAAATAACTTGGCATTTGACAACTATTTCGAACATTTTGTTTAATCATTGAACATTTTTTTTCTCGCTCCCAAGAATTAAATTTTTTGCGTTATTGTCAACATCTTTCCAACCTTTAAAACTCATTTAAAAACTGTTACAAAAAATATCTAAAGCTACTTACTTTATATTATTGCTCGTGGAAACTAATTTCATATCCAATTGTCCCATAGTTATTTCGGACGGATAACTGTTAAATTCGCAAGTGGGTAAACAGTCGCAAGGAAATTTGTCCGTAGTTTGCACCACCGATAGCGTCGTATTTTTTGTTGGCAATGCCAATGCGAAGAGCTCTTTAAATTTTGTTTAATTAGTTACAAAAATACATTCTTTCTTTAAAATTATTCACTTACCTCGTGTATTTAATATACAATATATCTCACTCAAACCACAAATTCGGAAACTGCCATTGTTTGGTAAGCTCATCGGGACGCAGCCACAAAGTTTGTGCATATATCTTGTGCGACACTCAGCCATGCAATTGCCAAACGTGTAGCGTTGCATTGTTGGCAAGGCTCGCTCATTGTAAAATAAACAGTTACGCAACTCTACATCCATATTCCTAACCACATTTGTCGCATATGTCGATTCGGGATTTATGCGCACGAAACTCTCGCGACCCGAAGTGATTACTTTCGTTTCGGCATTTTCATCGGGGAAATTATAAGAATCATGTATAAAAAGACGAAATCCGTAACTGCTCAGATAAGTGCCGAAGTAGTCATCGGTCAGGGGATTGAGTACCACAGAGATGCCAGTGGAATGACCACAGCCGGTAACGCGATAAGGTTGCTTCGGCACTTGATATGCGATTTTTCTGTTACGAAATAGTTGTATTTTAAGGTAATGCCATATAGTTATGTAAGATAATAAAAGTTTGCTTACTTTGGAAAATTATTTGTTGTGCGTCCATAATAATTAAAGGAGCAGCAGACTTCTTCGAGCGCTTGTACTGGCTGAAACAGACTGTCACAACGCAAGCCATCACCTTTCCAAACACATTTCGAAATCATATCCATGCAGTTCGGTGTAAGTTCTTGCGTTAATTTGGATATAGTAAAGTTGTTATCGTTAAGTATATTATCGAAGATGTGAAAATCTTCTTCGGTGTGATTTAAGGCGAAATTGAAGAACATTGTTATGCGAAACAGACTTAATAGTTTCTCCTCCGAAACGTTTGGTGGCCGTTTACTAAAGTTTTTGCGAAAATATTGTTGTTAGGATAAGCAATTGTATAGATATATGTACATTACATAGCGAGATATATATACGTACAATAGAGCGGGTCGATTTTTTTTATAAAATCGCCTATATGGGAAATTTTCTACGGATGATTCTGAACAACTTTGTCTAAGAGATTATGGGCCTAAAACCACTTTTGAGTTAGCGATTTTTCAGGCGAAATTTTAATAATGGGTTTTGTATGGAGATATGTAATATAAAGGGTGATTTTTTTGAGGTTAGGATTTTCATGCAGTAGTATTTGACAGATCACGTGGGATGTCAGACATGGTGTCAAAGAGAAAGATGCTCAGTATGCTTTGACATTTCATCATGAATAGACTTACTAACGAGCAACGCTTGCAAATCATTGAATTTTATTACCAAAATCAGTGTTCGGTTCGAAATGTTTTTTCGCGTCCGTGTCCGATGAGCGATGAGGCTCATTTCTGGTTGAATGGCTACGTAAATAAGCAAAATTGCCGCATTTGGGGTGAAGAGCAACCAGAAGCCGTTCAAGAACTGCCCATGCATCCCGAAAAATGCACTGTTTGGTGTGGTTTGTACGCTGGTGGAATCATTGGACCGTTTTTTTTTCAAAGATGCTGTTGGACGCAACGTTACGGTGAATGGCGATCGCTATCGTTCGATGCTAACAAACTTTTTGTTGCCAAAAATGGAAGAACTGAACTTGGTTGACATGTGGTTTCAACAAGATGGCGCTACATGCCACACAGCTCGCGATTCTATGGCCATTTTGAGGGAAAACTTCGGACAACAATTCATCTCAAGAAATGGGGCCCGTAAGTTGGCCACCAAGATCATGCGATTTAACGCCTTTAGACTATTTTTTTTTGGGGCTACGTCAAGTCTAAAGTCTACAGAAATAAGCCAGCAACTATTCCAGCTTTGGAAGACAACATTTCCGAAGAAATTCGGGCTATTCCGGCCGAAAAAGCTCGAAAAAGTTGCCCAAAAATTTGGGCTTTCCGAATGGACCACCTAAGACGCAGCCGCGGTCAACATTTAAATGAAATTATCTTCAAAAAGTAAATGTCATGAACCAATCTAACGTTTCAAATAAAGAACCGATGAGATTTTGCAAATTTTATGCGTTTTTTTTTTTTAAAAAAATTATCAAGCTCTTAAAAAATCACCCGTTAGTTTTCCGATTTAGCCGCCATACCGAACTCTGGCGAGAAAGCTTGGGTTGGAAAGAAGCCGTTTCAGGAGAGGGACCGTGAGTTTCTTTTCGGATGGGTCAAAGATTGTTGGGAAGGTTGGTGGACGGGTTTATTATCAGGAGCTCTCTATCAACTACAGCTTCAGACTTCCTAATATATAGTAGTCCATCTAACCTAACCGAACCGATCAAGCCGATTCCGATAAATGATCGATGGAATATCAAATTGCATCTACGTACTAAATTTCATTCGGATATCTGAAAAACTGACGCACAAATTTTTATAATCGCTGAAAACTTGGCCTTAAAAATCGTTGGCTCGAAACTAGTTTTAGACCTAACTTGATTCCTGGGCAAAGTTGCTCAGAACGGTCAGTAGAACATTCCCAGCATAAGCAATTTTTACTTGTTTTTGGGCCCTGTTAATCGACCCGGTTTAATATACCAGGCTGCAAAAAATTAGAGTGCAAGTTTCTTTAAACTAAGTTATTTGTAAAATATTTGATTAATATGAACTTGTGGCGGTTAGGTATAATTTAAATTTATTTTGCAATTTTAATTTCAATTTTTTTCCAATTCTAAAATTCGCGAGTATATCGAAAACCCACAATACGTCAATATTGCATAATAAACGTTCAATAAATATTGTCATTCGGGATCGCGGTTAATATAAAAATATTGAACGTGTAGCCAGCGTTATAAAATCCGATGATTGCTTATTTTTTTTTCGTTTTTGATATAACATCTTTAGGAGTTGAACTGAGCATCAGAAGCCATAATCATTTTTACAAAACACGTTCTCAAAATACTCGCGATATAACGATTGTAAAACATAGCAGTATGGATAACCTATAATGTATAAGATTTCGTAACAATTGTTAAATAAATAAATAGTTTTAGTGGATACATGTGTTTATTTAATTCACGACACCCACAAACTATTTGGCATGGGAAAACTGTCGGCCCGATGGATACCGGGTTTATTCACTCCAGAAAAAAAAGCTCAACCTTGAGCACACTTCACAGCAGTGTTAACAGCAACTATATTGGGGAAGAGTCGAAAATGCCGATAGCAGAAATCTATCGAATCTCTTTGAAGAATGCAAAGACTGTCATATCGCACGGAAAAGTGATGGACACCGTATTCTGAGAATCACAATTAATGATATACAAGGGCTGTCTGATAAATAACCGACCTAACCATCATGCACGCGACTTTTAAAATTTTTTTTTTTTATTTTTCTACATAGTCTCCTTGTAACTCCACACTCTTCTCCCCGCGATGCTCCCATCTCTGCAACCCTTTTAAACAATACTTGGCGTCTTTGTCTGCAAAATACGAGTTCACGAAAGAGGTTGCCTCCTCATTTGACGAAAATCTCTGGCCGCCGAGCGCAGTTTTAAGTTGAGGAAACAAAAAAAAGTCGCTTGGTGCTAGATCCGATGAATAAGGTGGATGGTCAAGCAGTTCGAACCGCAATTCGTGGATTTTCGCCATGGCGACTGTTGAGGTGTGAGATGGTGCGTTGTCTTGGTGGAACAAGACTTTCTTTCTTTGCAAATGTGGCCGATTTTTCGAAATTTCTTCCTTTAGCTTGTCCAATAATGATGCGTAGTATGCTCCTGTTATAGTTTTTTTCCCTTTTTTAAGATAGTCGATAAAAATAATTCCATGGCTGTCCCAAAAAACATTCGCCATCACTTTCCCAGCCGAATACACAGCTTTAGGTTTTTTTGGGGCCGGTTCCCCCTTTTCAATCCACTGTTTAGATTGGATTTTTGTTTCGGGCGTATCAGTTATCAATCGGCGCCAAAACTCGTCGTATTGCCTCTAAACTGAGCCAACAGTGCGCTGGAAATATTCATGTGCACACGTTTGTGGTCTAGCGTAAGCAAAAAGCGGCACCCAACGATCGGACAGCTTTCCCATGCCCAAATCGTGTTTGTTTGGTTCTTTTGACAAACACGTTCTTTTGACATCTTTATAATCTCAGCTATTTCCTTAACTTTAATCCGGCGGTCCTCTAATACCAATTGATGAACTTTAGCGATGTTATCGTTAGTGGTTACAGCTTTTGGACGCCCAGGACGTTCATCATCTTCCAAGCTCCTGCGACCACGTATAAATTCAGCTACCCAAAATTTTATGGTGGTAAACGATGGTGCAGAGTCACCGTACACAGAGTCCAACTCATCTTTGATTTGTGAAGGCGTATTGCCTTTCAAAAAAAAAAAATTTAATTACAGCTCGATATTCAATTTTTTCCATTTTGAGGAAATCACCGAAATAGACTCACAAAAATGACTGTCAACAGATAATTGCGCAAGATAAATTTCTGAAATTTTGGCGAGTAGCTATTATAATATGCACAATTTGAAGTCGAAAAATTTTTTTTCAGAGGTGCCGCTAGCTTCACATTGAGGTCGGTTATTTATCAGACAGCCCTCGTATACACTGACTAGTCGACAAAAACGATTGGAAGGCTATATTATGCCGAAATATTGGGTTGCAAAGAATTATTTCTCTAAAAAAAGTAGCATTTTACCATGACGTCAACATGGCACATACTTGCCCTCCCTATATACTATGGACATCCATCGTTTTCTGTAGACTTGACCCCGTGAGACATCTTTTTTTTTATCAAGCTTGAAAACGTCATTCGTCGTGAAGAAATTTGAGTTGACTGAATGTATTGTTGCTGCCATGGCCCGCTTTGCAGATTTTCATAAAACATATTTTAACTTGGGTTAAGGAAGTTGTGGTGTGATACGTCAAATATTTATTACGAGTTAAAATTAGACTAAGTATTTGTGGGACCGTTTTCGACTGTGTGTTTTTTACCTCAATTTTGGTTGAAAAACCAGTATGGCAATTTGCTATTGTTCTTCATATGTTTATAGTATTGCAACGAACCACGCTCAATAATATTGTATTTGATTCAGCTTACACCATGGTACTACTGTAAAAAGTAGAGTAACCGATACGGAATCCCGTTGTGTTACCCTGTTACGTTGCAGTCGAACGTGTTTACTAAAATGTTGGATTTCAAAACTAATTTCTTTAAGCAAAGCAACAACATTTGTACGGAAAGAACCTCGTTCATCTTTTATAAGTAAAATTTATTGAAAAATTATCGCTCGTTTGAAGAGGCTATATGAGGCAAGTAGTCAGAGGAGTGTGAATAGCCCTCATATTTTTAATGCAGTGTGGAATAGTTAGAGAGATTCAATTAAATATTTGTCATTATGTAGGCGGATCAATAAAATTCATTAGTCATAGACAGGGACAGGTAGTAATCACTTCGGTCCGCGGATTCATATATAGAACATCTTGTTGTAACCAGTCTTACTTAAATAGTTCCAAATGGTTTTTTGTGCAATGGTGAGCTTCTGAGCTTACGTGACGGTCGGACTCTCTGACATTTGGTCTGACATAAAGTAGAGCATTTTGTCAACAAAACTGCTGAGACGGAATCCACGAAACCAAAATTGTTATTAATTGGTTACTACACTATCAGGACAATAAACATTATTCACATTTTCAGCCGTCTGGCTGGCGTTATCGTCTTTGCCCAAAGAACCTGCAGAATTTTAGGTATTTTCTTCTTGCTGGCGTCCATCTTTGACGTGTGCTCAAATAATACTGAGTCAAGCAATTATAAAATTGCTTAAGGATCTTTTGTAGAATCAAATCTTATCTTTCTAACTCCATTTAAAGTAATCCGATCGTACATATCTATACGAAATATATATAAATAAAGCCATCTATACAAAAATTAATGGATTTTTTTTAACTTATAATTTAGTGGTGAAACGCCATCTGAATTTACAGATTATATTGAATGATAGAAACATAAACCCTTTATAGTAGTAAAAATTTCAGTAACTAATATATGATTACGCGTTCACACTTCAATTACCTCAACAACCTTTCATAAATTTAAATTTTTTTCTTAACAATTTTCATATACTTTTTAATTTGAATTACTTTCCACTTACAGTGTTCTCGCCAACTTCAGCGCCTTCATTTTCGAAATCTTATTGAAATTGCAAATTGTGACCGCTGGAAACGGTATATTCCATGTGGGAAAATGTGCACTCTCAATCACGGTCACTGTGGGTGTTTCACGATTCCAAAACCATGAAACAATTACCAAAACAATTGAGATTATAATCGATATGATAACGACGGCAATCCAGAAATGTCGCTCATTCGCCGTGGAGCCTTTCAAAGTGATGTAATTGAAGCCGTGCAGCGATGTGCTATTACAATAATTGCGCATATTTTCCACTAACCAATGACGTACTGGCGAAAAACTGGCCAATTGGCGGAGGCGTGAAGCTTTGCGTGGTTGCAGCTTGGCATTAGTTTTGATTGAGCTGGCTGGTGAGACAAATATACTCTTCGGTTTCATACTTTGTTGTTGGTGGTTTAGTATATCAAAAACGCGATTATGAGACGCTTGAAATGGTGAGCGTTTAAAGTTAGACCGAGAGGACATTGTTGGCGATTTATGGAAAAAATAACTGTAATATTGAGTAGATATGACTGCAGTGCACGGTGGCGCGTTAATAACTGACTCTTCGAGTTAACACAAGCGAGCTGGAGCAAGTATAATTCTGTAGTATTTCTTAAAGGCTATTAATTTGTGGCTTTAATTTAATTATAGATACTTGCAGTGAACATATTTTGTATGACAATAAAGTGCGCATATCAATTACCGTTAAATACAGTGAACACGGTGAACATCTTACGGCGTTGAGAGTCAGCAAGAGTTAATGACCCAAAAAAGTGACCACATTTCGACTTCCATATGAGAGCTATATTGACCTCGTTTGTGTACAAGCAATATTTTAAATACAATTAACCTCCACTTCCCACCCCTCGCTACCGCTTGCATTAGTTTCTCATGGCTTTATGATTTTTTTTTAATTCCTTTTGCTTTTTCATAGCTTGCCGTCGCTTATTTATCCTCGTTAGCAGATGGGCCACTGGTCGTACAGAAAGAAAGAAAATTATTTCAAAGACGGCGATGAAACTAATACCCATATATAGGCTGGTTATACCGCCGAACAAACCTGTGAATTAAAGTAATGGGTATCTCGTTAGTTTTTCCAATGAGTTACAATTTAACATACGAACCGAAATAGTTTTGCCAATGATACGCAACATCGAGGCGCATGTAGTCACCAAACATATCGGCGTAGTAGGCATGTACCACCAAATGATTTTTTAGCTCAATACCGCGGCTATATACAAGCGAAGACGAGAATTGGAGGAAAACAAAAATTAATTGGCATGGAATTATGAATGAATATATGTATGTATTTTAATTTGTATGTTATATGTATGCATGTTAAAAGTAAATATTAATATTTTTTTTGCTTACACATGATTACTTATATTTACTATGAGCAGAAATGTATGAAACAGAACATGCATTTAGGATATGAATAAAGAAGAGTAAAGAAAAGTTAAATTCAGGTATAAACGAACATTTTATACTCTCGCAAAGAACGAATATTTAAAACCTCCAGAACTGACGAGGGATTCAAAGAATCAATTTCACACAAAATATGTTCACTAATAAACATATGTATGTTTTCAAATGCTGATGCCAGAGAAAATCTTTTTAACGCAAAGGCATATTTTTTCAATAACACATGTTTTTAACCAATTATGCGGGGAAACCCATTACCTGGGTTCAATTAAACGGGGAAAAATTTTCGCGTATTTTGAATGAAATATATTTTTGATTCAAATAAATAAACAGGAAAATCAATTTAACGGAGAATACTAGGCATATGAAGAAACATCAACGAGAAAATTACTATACATAGTGACAAATTTTAAAAATTTCGCTCACAGGTGTCTTTAGGGGCTATACCAGTGTGATACTTTCAAAAAAAAAAAAAAAAGTTTTTTACTTCTTCGATAGTTTATATCTCCAAAAATATCCTGTGAAATCGGCCAGGGCGTATCTTGATTAGTTTTTAGACAGCAGTGTTCTAAAGAGCGACCGCTCGGAGGTACAAACATAAAATATATAAGAGAAACTTTAAACGCGTTTTTTCTCGAAACGACATTTTTCTAAATTGCTGACATCATAACTCAACAAGGTTAACTTTTCGATCATGTACACCATATACCCAAAATCCGAAATCTATGCACTTATATGATTTCGGAACTTATGCGACATAAAATAGGTAAATCGTCCAAGGCAAGCTTTCAAATGATTATCGAGGACTTAAATATTGTATATAAATAAGAAAATCATATTATCTAGTATATAAGTTCAAATATAATAAGACACGGAAATAAAATTGTGAAACCAAAGAAAATAAGTAAACATTTATTACATCTAAGACTTACTATAAATCCATATTATTTATTGAATAATTTCTATCTATACTCATACTATCGAAGTCCGCTTTATACCCACAAAACTCACATTCCGCATAACAATCACAAATGTATCTTTCAGCCTTGAGATCAGTTTTATAATCCGATTTGCTAGGGTAAATTGTTGTCAAAAGTGTATCTAAATGAAGGAAAGATGCAATATAGACTGACAGATATTGAAAAAATCAAAGGAAACATATGTTAAGAGGGAACTATTTTAAGTTTTACACAAAGTGAGGTTACTCAAATGAACAGAAGAGTTATTTTCCGATGAAAAGATGGTAAATTTCTCTCTTCAACTAACAAATTCGGCCACAATTTTCAACAATGAACCCTCTTTATGCGTATTCACGCTATGTAGGAGTGTTGCCACCCCAGGCTCCATTAGCATTTTGATACAATATGTAAAGACCTTTATGATATTATTATCTTGTTTCATTGTTACGCTCAAACCATTTGGTGTTCTCAATGAAAATACTTACAACCGTTATGCATTTTGTGTACAGTTATTCAAGTTTTGGTGTCTGATGGGTTCCAAGTATTCTTAGTCTGGTTTGCGTTAGAGTTAGCTATTCACAGAGAAAGTGAAAAGTATTCTTCCTGAACCAATGTAATAACACCGTAGTTCTGGTCTTGCCATATTTAGACCATATCTGCTTCGTTATCTTGCAGTTAGTTGTTGTCATCTGCTCTGAGCAATTTGTTTTCTTTTAATCGTTCCCAGCGGGCATGGTATTAATTTCGCCTCATATACGTCTGAAAAAGTTCTTAGTTTGGCCAACTGGAGGTTTTTCATGACAACATGGACAACATGACGTAGCCAGCGTACCTGTAGCATCTGTATCTTGATTCGCTGAACTATATCAGTGTCTACAGTTCATCGTTCCTTCGACTACGGTATTTTCCGTTACCAATACGCTTAAATCCATAAATCTTCCTCAAAACCTTTTTTTCGAATACTCCTAACACCGATTCATAAGATGTTGTAATTGCCATGCCACCTCATCATGCAGCAGTACGAGAATGATGGGGGACTTGTAGAAGTTGGTCTTTGTTTGTCAAGAGAGAACAAAGTTTAAGTAATTGCCATCATCTTTTGGTAAGAAGATTTTGCATTGGATTTCAATGCTGATTTTCTTGTTGGTCTTAATGCTGTTTCCAAAATAGACGAAGTTATTTAAAATTCAAAGTTATGACAGCCAATAGTGATCTGTGAGCCAAGAATGCGATTACTATTTTTTTGTTGACAGAAGATATTTCCTCTTGTCTTCGTTCACAATCAGACCCATATCATCTTATAGAAGAATGTATTCTCTATTTTGCTTTGCAGATCGTATTATATTCTCCAGCAATAGTATGGAGAAGTAACACGAGTCTGCTTGTCTGAAACCTCGCTTGGTGTCGAACGGGTCGGAAAGATCCCTCTCGTTCTCGAGGAGCTATTGGTGTTGTTACACGTCAGTTTATACAGCCATGGTAATTTTATGGGGATACGAAATTCAGGCATAACGGATATCCAATCCCCTGTTTAGGACACAGTTAGGTTGTGCTCATATCAAGTCAGTTCTTCGCCGCTGTATTTGAATAGCTCAGCCGGTAATACATCGGCCCCTGCCGCTATCCTCATCAATTGAGGATAATGGACTATGCTGGATTTAATTTGTGGCGTTTATGTGTATATACAGTAGTTCTCTGTATTCTCCCGTAGATATTCAGTAGAAAGTCACAGTACATCTTCCATGGTATACTTAGTACTTCTGCTTAGAGCTCGGCTGAGTTTTGTAGTCGGATGTTTTTTTTTTTGTTTTGTTACAAAAATTTATACATGTTTGCAATACTATTCAATTTCGGTACAAAAATATGTCTATCTTACCAATTTGAGCCATTACACAACTCGCCTCTAACAGAGTGCATACGGTCCAGTTCTGCGCACGTGGCCATAATGGTGGCACACAACCGCAGCTCTTCAACACTTTTCTACTACGACATTCGGAAAAACAATTCTCCTGTGTATACTCAGCTAACGTAAGAAGTTTACGTTCGTTGCGTAAATAGCACCGACGCAGGTGCAGATCTTGATTCTTCAATATAGTCGTGGCTTGAGTGACGAGTGGTGCAGTATGAATATGAATGGAGTCGCCAGGCAAAACCAATTGATGTGGGTCATTGATATTGAGAAAGTCGTATCCATTGTGTGCATATACTTGATAGCCGCCAAATTTATTTCTAGACGCATAGTAATCCTCTACCTGTGGATCGAGCAGCACCGATAGACCCCATTTAGCGCCGAAGCGATTACTGTGTATGCTTAACTCCTCCGCTGTTTGATTTCCATTTATAATGGCATTAAAGTTGAATGAACAACAGAAGCCATGCTGTGTTTGCACACGCTGAAGGAGTACATTACAGGGATGTACTTGATCAAGTATTTTACAACGTATCAGTTGACTTTCGCAATCTGGTGAAATTTTTTCTAAGAAATCGCTGTGCGTATAATTTGCGCTGGTTAAAAGCCTATGCAAGGAACGGTATTCAGCAGGCGTAGCATTTACCGGCAATGCGCTGTATAAGACATATGGAATGAGGGGACGAATTTGGTTGGCGATTTCGGAACTAAAACTGCAAAGAAAACAGAATAAAAAGAATAAAATTTATTACTTCGGTTTTTGTGAAATGTAAATATGTAGATGTAGTTTAGACTCGACAGTCAAATTAATTTTATCTGTGGGGTCCGGTTTGGTAACCAATAATGAACGAAGCCACTTTTCAAAACCTGGTCTGATGTGAACCCAGATGGGAGTCCAGAAAACGAGTCTAAACCGGATAAATCCCTGATCGTATGAAAATATGAGATGATGCGATATAATGAAATTTTATGTATTATAAAATCTAAAGCAGTGGGTTACAGAATATGTTTTTATGATAGAAAAATTCTGTTTTCCGAAATGACTTCAGGCCATCAAACTGCATTAGAAACACCTAAGAATATTCAAGTCACAAATTATGTGGCTACCAGTGTTATTGGTGGTAACTGCACTTCCTGTCTAATCTTGAAAGAAATAGTGTCCTATAATGTCGATACCAAACGGTAAGTTATTAATTCCGTATCCTCATGAGGGTTTGACTAAATCCAGTAGACAAAAAGAGACACTTTCGAATACCCAATATTTTATTACCGAAATTAATTTTGTATGTAATAAAGCTAGTTTTTATTAATACTTACTTTTTCGTTAGCAATTCATTGAGTTTCTTTTTCGAAATGTGATTCAAATTGCAGAGCGTAATCGCTGGAAATGTGTTACCCCAAAATATGCCTGTTTTTGTGTCCGTATATAAAATCGTGGGATTATCAGCATTCATACTTAATGAGGTCCACAATGTATAAATGGATAAAGTCAACATAGAGCACAATATAAAACACCAAAATATGCGTTGCCACTTTGAATCACCCGTTAAATATTGTAAGCCGTGCACACTCGCCATTTCGCAGTAGATTTGGAAGCCGCTGTTCGGTTTAAGCGCTTTTTGTTGATTATTTAATTTTTTAGTGTCTTTAATTAAATTATTCAAGGGTTTCACTTTCACCACTCGTTGATGGGTAAATTTCTCAGCCAAAAGACGCCACTTTTCACGTATTCTTTCGTTTAGAGTTAGTGGTTCGTAGTGTGCGCCACTGAATTCCAATATCTCCCTTGTTTTTTCATTAAAAATTTGTTGGTTTTTAGGTCGTAAATATTCGTCGAAAATTACAAAATAATCCCTCTGCTCAATTTTAGTTGTATTTTTTATTGGTTTGAATTTAAACTTTTGAACTGGCATATTGTCTTCTTAATAATATTCGGAATGAAGTTGACGGGTGCTTTCCAGTGCTTAAATACTTAACGGAGAGCTAAGATATTGAGGAAAAGTGCAGACAAGCACTGAAGTTTGTAGTACGCGCCGCCTTTTCGCTGTTTCTTCGGTTGATACCAACACACTTCCAACAATTAAGGCGCAACAATTAGCGCCTAAAAGTATGCTAAACATAAACTATTTTTATTGAATGGGCATGCCTATACACTGAAAAAATATTTGTAACACCTAAGTTATAAGGTAGATATGTATATTTTGAAAAAAATATAATAAAAGGAGGCTTTTGGAAATATTAGTATTTATACTCTAAGTTATGGCCCTTTCACAGGATATTGTTGAGTAAATTTTCTAAATAAAAGCAAGTAAGTAAGGGCTAAACTCGAGCGCAATCGAATATTTTATACTGACGGTAATTGTAAAGAAGTAACAAAATACCTTATATTAAAAAATGTTGTTCTACATTTATTATTCCAAGAAATCGAGTCCAATAAAACGATATGGTTTATCTTATTGAGTATATTATAAGTCGTAGACGCTCTTAGTTATTAGAGAGATGCTTTTTAGGTTATCTTACATATTTATTGATATACATACAAACATATGGGGTATTCCATACCAAATCGACCACTTTTAAACCCGACTCCTTCAGATTTTTCTGAAACTTATCCACCCTTTTCTACCCTTTGAAAAACATTTTTGAGAATTTTTTCAAAATTTTTTGTGACGGCTTTAAATGGCTTTTTTATTTTCAAATAGCCATAACTTTTGTAGAAATTTACTTTTGGGGACCTTTTTTTTAAATTTTTGTTCTTGAATGAACTTTTCAAAAAAATACACGAAAAAAATTTAACACGATCAATCAATACCTAACTTCATATTTAATGGGGAATGTTTACAATCATTTGAAAAAACTTTTTTTGGCACTAATTTTTCGATGAAATAGAAGCGAGATTGTCCGCATAGATTTTAAACTTTCAATATTCCCACAGAAAAAACTCCAAAAGTGTGATATCACACAATCTTGATGGCCAATCGAACTCCCTAAAACGTGAAATTGTATGCTCACCGAAATGTTCTCTCTATAAACCCATTGATTGATGCGATGTGTGGGCAGTGGATTGTCTTTTCGAAACTAAATGTCGTCGAGATTCCAAGCATCGAATAGCCCGTTGTCATGGTGCGATAACGATCGCCATTGGCGGTTACGTCCTCACCGGCATTATTTTTGAAGAAATATGGACCGATGATTGCACTGACTCACGAACCACACAAAACTGGATAAAATGACAGCTCTTTAATCTCTTCAGGTTGCTCTTTGTCTCAAATTCGCCAATTTTGCTTGTTTACACACCCATTGCGACAGAAATGGGGCTCATCGCCGAACAAAATTTGGTTCGGAAATGTTGGATCTTCTTGGAACTTTTCAAGAGATCATAGAACGAAGCGTTGTCCCTTGGGACGGTCAAGCGGCTTCAATCTGTATTTTGTACGCTTTAAATTAAAGACCTCGACTTAAAATGCGTCTAGCCGTTCCATACGTCGGTACGAATTGCTGTGAGCGGCACCGAATCGATTCTCCACGGTCTTCAGCTACGGCTGTTATATTTTCTTCACTTCGAATATTATCCATTAATGAATGCTGGGTTTGAAGATGGGTGATGATGTTGCGAATAGAACGCTCAGTAGGCTGATTAAGTTTTGAAACAAAGTTGAACGATTTGTAAACATAGTTCAGTCGTAAGTTTTTCCATGATGAAATTACATTGCGAAGTTGATCTTATATCAAATGGTATATCAAAATAGGCTCAGACCCACTGAGTTGAGTTAGAAGGTAGATCCGCAACGACCGTTAAAACTTGAAAGTTAATTTGATTAGGTATGATCAACTGATCAGGTAAAACGATTTGATCTCTTTTGTACACAGATCTCGTTGCCGAAACGTTGCTTGCCTGAAATTATGTATAATTTTATTCGTAGATTATTTCCAACCTTTCGATGGCTGTATTTCTGGAAAAAATAAGCATCTAATACAATTTGATTTGGACGGACAAGAAAAACCTATTTTCTTGTATTTTAATTCAAACCTTAATAATCGCTTTCAAAATATGCTTAATCTAGTTTTTAATATGCTTGCTATAAACTCTGCTGGAAGGCTTTTAAGTGTCTTCAGCACATTTCGGGTTTTCGGTTTGACTAATTTTTGGAGCGCCATTCGCTGGATTGTTGGACAGTTTCGGCGACATATTCATAAACCAACAACTCGATACCAGAAATGAATTAATGTAGGGAGTGTGATTAATGTAGGCTTCTGAGCTAGGTTGTGGTTTTATTAACTTTTTCGATGATATCGTCATTACCAGAGGTGGTTGGAGACAAGTTTCGAAAAGTTCAGGATCTTCACTTTGTGATAAGGTGGAGTCCACAAACACACTAATTGACATATGGTTATTAAACTGCACATGAAAATAAAAAAGTTGTACCATTCCAGAAATTTTATTTTTATATGTTTATCGATCCAGTTTACGCCCGCAGTTTAATAGCGGGATTCTGTAACCAGTCTCTAGTCTCTATTTGAGACATTTTGAGACAAAGTATCAATTTGATACTAGTTACTATTCACTAAACAGTCTCTAGCGTTAGTCTCAAAATATTGAGACCTGGTAGTTAGCTGGTCACAAAACTAAAAAGAACTCTTGCTGCCACTTTCAATGTACTGAATAGAGATCATCATAGATATTAATCGATTGTCATTTCTTTATATTTTGTAAGCAACTCAAACACGAAAAGGTTAAAAATAAATAAATTTTACATAAATTTCGTAAATATTATGAAACAAAGTCAACATATATTTTTATTTTTGTTGATAATTATGTTTTTGACTATATTATAGAAAATTTAATATTTGTTATCGACATATTTATTATCATTCAAGTGTAAAAACATCTCTGAATGATGAAATGTAATAGATTTTGAGAATGTCACTTACAGAATAGCAAAATCGTCTCAAGTCTCAAAAATTGTCTCTAACTCAAAATCTCAAATTTAGAGACTTGATACTGTCTCACGTTACAGAATAGCAAAATCGTCTCAAGTCTCAAAAATTGTCTCTAACTCAAAATCTCAAATTTAGAGACTTGATACTGTCTCACGTTACAGAATCGCACGGTAAGTCTTATTTGATCAGATAGTAATGAGTTCAAAAATTTCGAAACGAGAAATCTTACTATTTCAAAGGGTTTAAGTAATAATAATTTAAATAATTTTCTGAATCTCTGGATGATAAGGGTCAATAGTTTTACATTGAAAAAAGCAAACAATATTAAATTAAATTTATATACATACAGGGTTTCAAGAAAGTATCGGGAATTCTTCATTTAAATCTCCCGCTTATATGGAAGACACGTAAATTATTTTCCTAGGTTGGTACAACTGTCCTTAATTATGATGCCAAAAATTAGCGCGATCTGTCAACCAGTGTGTTTACAGCAGCTGTTTATTTCAGTCGACCTCAGCAGTGTTTGTCGAATTTTACAATGATCGAAAATATTGATCAATGTATTTATGTTAAATTTTGTGTTACGAACGAAGTTTTGTATGCCGATACATTGAAAATGTTGCGGAAGGCTTTTGATGAATCTGCTCTATCAAAAACGCACACTTAAGAGTGGTACAGAGTATTCAAGGAGGGTCGGGAGACCTGCCACGTCCTGGACGGCCTTCAACAAGTGTGACCGATGATAACGTTGAAATAGTGAAGAAAATTGTTGCCGAGAATAGCCATGTGAGCTTGAGAGAGATTGCCTATAAATTGAAGATGTCACAGGAGAGCATACGTCCAAGTATGCATGAAAAATTAGGCATCCAAAGCGTTGCTGCAAGATTTGTTCCGATAGAGCTGAATTTCCTTTAAAAAAAAGTATCTAGATCAGGTAGCTGCAGACATGTTGGATCAAGCCAATTCGGATCCAACCTTCATGGAATACATAATTACCGGTGACGAACCAGCAATCATCCGAATGCCGGCCCAAAGCCGATCGAAAGTGAAGGTAATGCCCATTGTTTTCTTCGTTATTCATGGTATCGTCCACTATGAATACGTTTCAACTGGTCATACCGTCCACAAAGAGTATTAAATGGGTGTTATGAGGCGTTAATGAGACGCTTTCCACCATAAATGTCCGCGTTTGTGTGCCAACAATTTGTGAATTCTTCATTGCACAAAACCATCATTGTGAATGAATTTTTGGCCAAACACTCAACAAATATCATTGAGCAAGCACCGTATTTACCTGATATGACCCACTGTGACTTTTTCTTGTTCGCCACACCGAACACGCTTCGTCTCAATTGAAGACATCAAAACAAATTATGTAAATATGTAAACAAGAATATGTAAACAAGAAAAAACGTTAACTTCGGCTGCACTGAAGCAAAGTTCGGGAAGATACCACTTCCAATGCTAAAGTTTTCCATACAATCCCTTGATTCCGTTCGTTAGGTTTGTATAGCAGTTATATGTTATAGTGAATCGATCTGAACAATTTTTTCCGATATTACAATATTTCTATGAACAATAACTCATACCGAATTTCGTGACGATATATCGTTAAATGAGGACGTTTCCCATGCAAGCATTTGATTCCGATCATTCAGTTTGTATAGTTAACCGATCTGAAAAATTTCTTCGGAGATTACATTGTTGCCTTAAAAAAATCTAAATTTGGATGATAATTGAAAATTTTTCGTTTTATTTATAAATTCCCGATACTTTTTTGACAGGGTGTATATGTATATAGGTAAGTAGGTATAATAGTTGTTTTTCGACTTTTATAAACTCACAATCTTTGTGCTTTCGATAAAACAACCTATACCTGCTGGGCTCCAAATATTCTGTGTCTGGCATCTGCTACAGCTGAACACTCACAGAGAAAGTGGAAGAATGTATACCTATATTTAATTTAAATTTTTTTCACTACCAAAAATTCAAATCGCTAGTGTTCTTACAAGTACGAGCCCCTAGCGCATTTATTTATCATCAATGGGCTTTTTCACATAAGGAAAGAAGAAGGCTTAGATTACATAAATAAATATTGGATAGCTGATGACTTGTTGTTTTCTTTTCTAGTTTGCAGATAGCCTTCAAATTAGCTAAATAAACAAAGTAAGGTAAATAAATAGCAAAAACAAAACACAAACATAACTGCACAAATGTAACTACACATACAGGTGGCAAAAAACCATAACAAATGCACAGAGGAGCCAATTTACAAGGGTATATGAGTAAGTAGAGATTAGACAAGATAAGCGAAATTTGTTCTATTATTTGATAAACAAAAGTATATGTAGTTTGCAATAATAACAAAAATACACAATTGCTCAAGGTGTTAAAACCTGCTAGTGTGCGTGCGAAAAACTACCGTTTATTTATTTTAAGGTAATAAATTGAGTTGCGATTGTATTGGCGGGAGCTGATAAACGAGGTTGTCAAAAAGTGGGCCTAGCCAGCCATTTGGGAAGTGAATTTATTATGACCACCTGGGGAGAGGTATGCATAAATAAATACATACATATGTATGTATGCATGTATGTACGTGCAGAAATATTTATAAAACTCAAGTACACAGTTTTTCCAAAAAAATTTAGATACGTTTTGATCTCGATTTATGGATAAAATATAATGTGCACTTTTAGACGTATGGGTTTCAAAAAGGCAATACTTTTGGTTTTTTGGTGTATATGACAGCTTTACCTAATATATGTATATTAGGTTGTCAAAAAAGTCTTGCGGTATTTTTGCTAGTTGGCGCTGAAAGCGCGTAGTTCTAGTTTTATTCGTCGCATCGGGTCATGCTATACCTTTTTGGAAAGCTCATTTCACGCGCTAATACGTGTTTGATTGATTGTCGTTTCTTTTAAGTCGTTCGTGAGTTATAGCGTCGCAAACATGGAGCAAAATAAAGAGAAAATACGGCATATTTTACAGTACTACTACGATGAAGGCAAAAATGCATCTTAAGCCGCCAATAGAATTTGTGCAGTTTATGGACCCGATACAGTTTCCATTTCCACCGCACAACGATGGTTTGAACGCTTTCGTTCTGGTGTAGAGGTGGTTGAAGATGCGCCACGCTCCGGAAGGCCTGTCGTCGAAAATTGCGATAAAATCGCTGAATTGGTCGAAAGAGACCGGCATAGTAGTCATCGAACCGTTATAAACCATTTGAAGAAGCTTGGAGTCACTAAGAAGCTCGATGTATAGGTGCCACATGAATTGATTCAATAAAAATACCGCATGACTTTTTTGACAACCCATTATCTAGTTTGGCTTGCCATCTCATAATAAACAGCCTTCGAAACAACGTTCGCAAAATTACCCACAAATTCCGATTCTCACAGCATTTGGCATTCAGCGATGAACATCACATCTTTAGAGTGACGATAATTCACAAGCCATGGTTGAGACGCCGTAACCTCCTGAAATCCTGGAAATAACTATTTATTCAAAAATTAATCTGGACATAATGTTATAGTTAATATGTTAAAAAGTCATGATATACACTTTTTCGTGTCTGAATTGGAGGATGTTGATGTGGACGATGGTTCCAATGGTACCTATCGTATCGTAATAAAAATTACACAGCATTTTCTGTTTTTTCTTTTCACAAACACAATTATGTATTCGGTTTAAAAATCGAATTTTCCTACACCAGAAAGAAAACAATAATTTTTATGTGCAACCGATTTGAAATACCTTCTTGTTGTGTTGTCACATATTTAAATTTAATTAAAAAAACAAATTTATCATGAGATTTCTTCTCTGCATTCAAACACACAAGCGTGTTGCGAGAGCTTTGCTTTAATCTTTCCTTTCCTGATGAACTGAGCACTTTAATTTATGAGCACAGAGCACTTATATTAACTGACTAGTTCGGTGCCCCCCTGGGCGCGGATTTGCGCAACAATTAGATCTTTTTGGTATATAGATGAACCATTAAATTATTTGCTCTTAGTAAGGTTTATCTCACCGCAATGAAAGAAGTTCTTTTTGGACACTGTCTTATATATACTTATGGGATGAGCCTAAAGATTTTGGAGACAGTAAATTGTTTAAGTTACAAGAAAAAAAATGAAGGCAGACATCTGGACCCCTTTCTTTCACTGCCATTTCATCCAGAAAAACAACGATTTGGTATGGTTTTTGGGCCGGTAGAATTGTCAGATCATATTTCTTTTAAAATGATGCCGGAGAGAACGTAACGTCAATGACGACCGCTATCGCGTCATGATAAACGACTTTTTGATACCTGAAATTGAAGACCGTGATCTCGACGACATTTGGTTTCTGCAAGACGGCGCCACTTCCCATGGATCAATGGATCAATCAATGGCTGATCTATTTTCCACTTTTTTCTGCGGAGATATGTAAAATGTAAAGACTACAGACCTCGGTACAAAACATCACGATAATAATTCCGTGTTTTTTTCTTAAAAATATAGGTAACCTCGAAATTGATCCACTTTGAAAGTACGAGAAATCAAAAATTTAATATATCAGAGACATAAAATTTCACAGCAAAGATTGTATGAGAAGACTTTATAAGAACCTACGTCGAAATTGGACAATGGGCGTGGAACCGAAAAATTGGCAAATAAAATTCTCATCACATTCCTATGTATTACTAAAGAAAATGAACAACCACGCCTACTTTCCATATAACACAATTTTAAATTCTGTCTGATTCTTTAACTTTCCGGTATAATGCTAATTAATAAAATGAAATAAAACGCAAACGCCTTTGAGGTATGAAATATTATGATGAAAAACTTTCCAAATCAAACTAAAACTGCTCAAGCCCCTATGTACTGAATATGGGGACCCCAATATATATGGTTCACTTTTTACCGCAAAATCGATCAATGTGCGAGATATATGTATAATTGAAATTCAAGGATAATCATTTCCTGACAATAGTATATACACATGTCAAAAATGTATTGAATAAATACATAGCTCCCATATACCGAATACAAAGATTTTCGAAGTCTTTATATCGCATTTCATTGAATAATAGAAGTTTAAAAGCAACATGTTTTTATTTTAGTATAAGGTTTTGCCTGCACCTGAAAGAGTTTTGCCGGCGTTGATTCCTGCAAGTTCAATCAAAAGATATGATTAATGCAGTACGCGCCTCTAGAAAATGTGTATGTATTACTTAGTTCTCAAAAATTTCAAAAGACATATCATAAAATTTAATTATTATAAGCCAAAATTTCCTACGATTCAATTATTATCGAAGTTCCATAACATTTACGTGTAGCTGCTTGAGTCACTATATTATGATTGTGCTAGTTCTCGAAAGTCTAAAACTCATTCTGTCATATAATAATGACTTTTCAAAAATCTTAATTATAGCCTTGTGGCGAGCCCGCTTTTTCCATTATCTTCATGTGGACACACCCACCAAAATCAAAGCGAGTGCGTCACACTCAATTAAATTAATATTTATGTATGTATACCTATAGAGTTGTGTATATCTGTTGATGTAGTTGTGGTTTATATGTAATATATGAATGTATATGATAATTATGCAAACGAATCGCCAAGTAATTTTATTTTAATTTGTAATTTGTTATTATAATTTTTTTATTGAAAGTAAATTGACGTCAATGCTGACTGTGTTGATGAGTGTCGCTGGGCTGATTTTTGTATTATTATTATTTTTCTATATTTTAATAGCTTAGCGAAACGTGGTTTATCCATTTGTCATCTTAGTGTTGTTGTTTTTGTTATATATATATTTTTTTATTATACTTTGTTTTTTAAAAAACCGAATTTATTCTTTCGGACGAGACCTTAAGTCGTAGAAGTGAACTCAAGTATTATACATATACCAACATCGTTCATCAAAATTGCGAGTGTATGAGCATAGATTTTTTTTTAATATTCTTTAAAAATCACGTGATGTTATGATTCATATGTGTATCTTGTACTTAACAGTTTACATAATTATTGGAGATTTTGTAAAATGAAGTGCTGATGTGAGGGAGATTGTTATTTTCGAAGCTGTAGTGCTTTTAAGTAGGCTCTTTAAAAATAGTATTTGAATAACACTCAATAATTTTTAAAGATTTGAAACCACTTTTTTATACCAAGCTGCTTTATCAAACTTTAACATTTCTTATGGTTGTTATCTATTCTTAATATACCTTATGTCATGAGATAAAAAAATGTTAACTTTCTATATCTTATTAAGAATTTTTTTGGCTAGTGGACGATGAACATTTTAAAAGAGAGGTATTATTTTAAAAAATTTTTGTGGTTTTCAATATTTGTCGTAGTGTATAATAAATGAGTGTAAGGGGCAACTATGCGATCTAGTACATATAGTTGAGAGAAAGAGTTGCGTAGTAGTTTTGAAGATATATCGAGGTGAAACTCAGTAGGCATAGATTGACGATGCAAGATTGAAGTCCGGACGTCTATTACACCAGCCATCGAATAAACACCATCTCGTTAAGCCGGCACAACTAATGTTGAATGTAGAAGACCTGCTAATTTGGACGTGTGAAAATTTCATCAAAAATCTCTATTCAAATCAATAACATGCTGGATAAATATGGACGATGAGAGCGTTTCAATAAGAGGATATTCATTATAACATAGACCAGAGCTGAAAAGTTTGAAAATATTGTAGAGAAAATTTTATAATAGGTTGAAATTCATCGGAAAAAGAAAAGAATATAACAAAATTTAAAGAAAGAAATAAGAAGAAAAATGGAAGTGTCTATACTGAATTCCAGGTAAACTTGGATTGCTACTGAAAAAAATTAGCAGAAGAGTTATTTTGAATTAATACTTTTTCACAGACTTCAAAATTTATATAAAAAAGCAAATAATGAGGTTTTTGGTTTTTATTTTTATTTTTTAGAAAAACAAAAAATTCTGTAACAAAATTTGGAGCAATGAAACTAACTTTTTTGTCCAAAACACACCGTAAAACTTTTTCCGAATAATACGTCAAAAATGCACGATTTCAGTAAGAAAAATCTTAATAGACATAGGTGTGTGACACAAAAGAGTAGAAAATATCATACTAAAATTTTAAGACGTAATTTAAAAAAAAGCGAACTCACGGCCCAACGAAGAAACAAACAACATAGAGAAAGAAAAGAAATACGGACTCCTTCGGAGGTACGCAAGATGCGAAATAAATTTTTCCGATGAAATTTTGGTTACAGGACAGTACTTGAAGTGAGACGACTTTAAGCGATGGTTAAAGATATGACACGTAATACCCGACAAAGTCAAGCGGGCTTCTTACAGCTCGCAAAAAAAAAAAAACAACGGTGAAAGATTCAAAATTAACGAGTAAAACCAAAACAAAATGCACGCGAAAATTAAAAAAAATATATATACATATTTCTCTTTTTAGAGTCTAGAATGGTATTGTATATTTAACACAACCTGTACATTAATATGGTAAGTTTTCTTAGAAAATATAAAACAAACGTTACTACTCAGCTGCTCAGTCTTTATCCATTACAACCAGAGAAGAAGACCGTAGAAGTCCTGCTTTCTCTTTGTAGTTTAGATGACTGACCCTCATGTGAGCTCAGTGAACTCAAGTGATATAATGAACTTGTATTCCACAACAGAGTTTGTAGTTAAAAATACTGCTGATGCCAATTGAAGAACTAGGCGGTGGTGGAACTTCCATTGTCTTCTTGTGGTTTGCTGACGGTTGTACTACTCGTAGGCTATAGCTTAATAAATGATGAAATTTTTCTGATCTAGAATGAAACTCAAAGGTTTTGATGAGATTTTTGTCTTTAACTCGATTTGTTTAGCTCTGGTTATAGTGATAAAAACTTGCCATTGTCGGATTCATATCCACTTGGTTAGGCTTACAAAAGTGCAAATTTGGATTGTCCAACTGAGCACGGTTGTGATTTCTGAAGTTCTCTTGAGATCTACTGCTCGACGGTCAGGTTTTTTTTTTGTGAGCTCAGTGACTGTTGAGCATGGAATGAATGCCAATGAAGATATGACCAACCGGAATCTCCAGAGTACTTTGTTCAGGCAAAGAGTTGTTTAGATTTCTTAAGTTCCAAATTGTTCAAAACGTCGTTGTATGATGCATATCTTAGCGCTGTACAGCACTTATAAGACTTAATTTATCGATCGCAATCGATCTCAACCTCCAAATACTTTAAAAAATCCAAAAGCCTCATAAATCACAGCAATATATTCGCTAGCAGCGATTCCTGTCTCGCTGCCAAATAAATATTATGACCAATGGTCAATGCTTTCTTTTCTTCACCAATTCTGAATCAATTCAATTGCAATGGAAATTGAAAATTTATCAAGTGAAGTGTTTTTCATTTGAGAAATTACAATCATAAATCCTGGTAGTATCTTTCCACAAGTTCTAGCTTTTGAAAATAGCTGTGAATAATAGTTGACTATAAATTTTAAAACCTAGCAATCAAGTCGACATAAACATACTTACATATCTACAAATATTTCGCAAAAAATCGCTGAAAAATTAAAGTCTTGTCCAAAGCAGTTTCCCATGAAAATAAATGTTTACATTTGCTAAACAAAAAATTCCGCATTTTTAACCTTAAAACCCCGATTTTTACTCATGCGTCTCATGAATTTTAGTGAATTCTACCGAATTTAATTAAATCCCGCAATAAATATTGCTTCACTTCAATAAATTAAACAGTTCAAATGGAAGAAACAGCGTAAACAGGTAGCTGATAAATTGCCATAAACAAACAGGTTGATAAAGTTATTATTTCAACTTACTACTTTGTTTACTGCGATGCATGAAAATTCGCATGACGGTCGCCGGAGAGAGCATCTCTGCTTTGCAAATATCGGGCAAAAGATAAGCAGTGGTAAATAATAAACATGTCTGTGTTTATGTATAAACAATGGAGTACAAATGCATTTACTTACATGTATCCATAAGGCGTAGCCGCTTAAGTGGAGTTAAGACTCAATTGAATTGTTGGTAACGAATTTATTCAGAGTATGCAATTAAATCGGCCGAATTTCGCAATCACTGTTATTTTGAAACAGTGTACAAATTGTGAAAATATAATAATGCCGTTTATTTTAAAAAATTTTCAGAAGTTTTCAAACCCGAGATAAGCAGTTATAAGTTTTTACCATGAATTAGTAAGAGTTTTTTATATATTAAAAAAAAGATGGAGTAATAAATTTAAAAAATTATAATTTTTCAAGAGCCTTTTTTGCTTCTTACGAAATTTTAAGACGTTTGCCATCTGATACACAAGAAATAACTAAAAATTTTGTCAAAATAATTTAGTAACCATCAAATTAGAGATATCATAGAAAATCCACATAAATTTTTTTTTTTAAATAGGATTACCACCTTTTCAAAATTAAATTAATTCAAATCAAAAAAATATGAATCTATGGTAAGTTACCATCAGACTATAAATATATAACGAAATGTATATTTAAACAATTTTGGTGAAATGTTGCCACCTTTTTGAAACTGAATCAATTCGATAAAAAAAATGATGAAAAAAATTAATTGCAATATTAAAAAAGTGGGAAAGTCTTTACAGTTTCAAATATTTTTTAAATAAATGTTGACACCTTTTATGAAACTAAATTTATTTATATAATACATACATTTGCAGAAAAACTCCATATACGATTAAATTTTTCAATTGGAAATATTTTTGACATTAGTTGCCGCTTATTTTAAAGATATAACTTAATTAAAAGTATCTAATATTTCTCATATAATGAAATTGGCTTAGTTTATACATACATTGAAAACCAAATTTCTCGACACACACTTCCTTCGTGACCACGCCTAATCAGTATTATCTTACTATATTGGACTTCGCTACTACTTTATTCTTCTGCTCCTTTCAGCTCTTGTGGAATCAAAGCTGTCGTCTTCTCCATGATATACCATACTTGTCTAGTTTGCAGCATATAAGGCACTACATTATCAGGTGTTATTCGGCTTGCTACTTTCATCTCCAGATCCTGTCTCTCTGTTGTAAATCTCGGGCAGTAGAAAAATATATGCTCTGCATTTTCGCCACTTTTCCTACAGAAAGAACAGGTTATGATAACCATATCTTTGCAGAAACTCTCTTAAACATCCGTGTCCTGTTAGAAATCGTGTCATGTAAAAGCTTATTTCGCCACGTTTTCGCTCCACTCATGCTTGTACATTCCCGATTAATCGGTGCGTCCATCTTCCCTTTGCTGCTGTGTCCCAACGATTTTGCCATTCCTGTAAGCTTACTTCTCTTCCCTATTTACGCTCAGTGATTGCCAGCGTCCTGTCCATATGTTTGCTCTTGTCATAGATCCGCTTAGTTCTCGAGCCATTATGTCTGGCGGCATTATCCCAGATATAGTGCTAGCGGCTTCATGAGACACCGTGCGGAATACGCTAATGGTTCTAATTGCACTAAACCCGAAAACTAATTTTGCATTCTCGCATATGCTTTTTGTATTAATGCTGGCCCCCATACAGGCGCGGCAGACTTTCTCAATGTGGACTTTGTAACTGAGTCTCGCGTTTATCATTACACCGAGGTACTTTATCGGTGGTTGTGTTGTAATTTTGTGTCCGTCACTATTTAGGGAGATATTCTCGAGCTTTTTTCTGCTTGTTGTAAGCACTGCTTCCGTCTTTTGTTCTGCGAGTTGGAGTTTTGAGCTCTTAAGCCAATGTTTTATTTTCGGAACAGTCGCGCTACATATGCTCTGAATTTGATGGAGTTCTTTGGCTACAATGGTTACCGCTATATCATCGGCGCCTCTGATAATTTGTACTTCCTTAGGTAGCGGGTGACGGTCGAGCGTTGTCACTGCCCAGTATTCTTTTTTGCCGTACATCTATCTAGCTTCTTCTATGGAATTTTCCGCAATACCTGTTAGTTTCTTAATTGCGTCAAATGTTGACCGTTTTTTGCGGAAGCCGTATTGGTTGTTGAACTAGCGGCAGATGTCACCTTCTGCATGACTTTCTAGACGGGCACAGATAATCCATACCAGCATTTTGCCCATTGTGTCGAACAAGGATAGCTAGCGATAAGAACTCGGTTCCCCTGCTGGTTTGTTTGCCTTCTGTAACAGCACTAGACGTTGCCTTTTCCATATCTTGGTGAGAATCCCTTCCCGTAGACATCGTGTAAATAGCTCCACAAATGGTTTTGTGTTGTATTTCACTGCGAGCTTCAGGGCCCTCGCAGGGATTCAGGATTCAATCCAGACATGATACTTTAGAATTACCGAACCTTTCGGCAGCTTACAGCTCCTTTACTTGTGTTGCATCTGTGGGATCTGCTTATTCAAATAGTAAACTTCCGCTTTCTTGACTTTGCTTAGAGAATAGCGTTTCTGACACATTCCTAAGCAACGAGGGACTGATCAGTGCTTTTCCCTTGCCCCCTCCTATCTTTCCCATTACGATTTTATATGCTTCGCCCCAGGGGTTTTCGTCCACTTTGTCGGATAGCATTTTTAAGAAAGAATTTTTGTTCGCTTTTTTGAGGTCACTGCGCTTTTTTTTTGAACATTTCCCTAAGTCTCAGATGATCACTCTGGGTTTATATATAACACACCTGCCAGTCTGTTAATCGGTTCTACTGACAAAAAATATGTTAATTATGGAACCACGCCTATTTTTTTTTAAGTATTCTTTAAGCAGTGCACAACCTCTCTTGTTAGTTGCTTTGCTTCCCCATTCTATCGCCCAGGCACTGAAATCCCCCGCAATCATATTTGGTGCAGATATCGTAGCATCTTTCACTAGTCCATCCAAAATTTTTTTATATTTCATAAGCGTAATACTTCGCGGTATGTAGCAGCTATAAAAGTAAATCCCATATATTTTTGCTCTGGCGTCATAGGCCCTACCAACTAGTAGTTTTTCTTGGAATGTTTTGTCCCCACATTCCCATATTGCTACTCTTTATGTGGTATTTGCGATCCACTTGTCAGTGCTTTTGTTGCTACGTCAATATTATTTCCGTTTACCGTTTGGGTAAGTAGGTCCTGAGTCGCCTCACAGTGGTTCAGATTTATTTGCAGGATTTTCACTTAATCTTTTACTGCACGCTGCTATGTAAATGGGGCATCTTCAGCTAATCTTAATCATCATCATCTTTGATAGTTAACACGAGAGTGGAGCCACACTTATCGCAATATATTTGAATACATTTGCAAACAGTAAATTTGTCCGTTTTTGCTTATTTTTTTTTTTTGAAAGGTTGTCACCCTTTTTTTAAATTAATTCAATTCAATGAAGTATGTAAAAAATTGCAAATGGGTTTCAAATTATAATGATTTTTAATTAAAAATGTGTTCATATAAATATTTTTGACAGAGTTGCCAATTATTTTAATTTTATTTTCGTTAATTAAAATTATGTCGTACAATTTATGTCGTATAATATATGACATACAAGCGTTACGAAAACTTAAAAGTAATTTTATTGCCTAACATAATCATTGTAAACCCCAAAATTTACCTCTTCCTTAATTAACTCATTTTTTGGATATCTCCAGCGCTAATGCGCTTAATTCTGCGCATACAATTTAATTTTCGATTTACTCGCTCATTACTATGTTCTTTTTAAGATCACAGCATCACATTTTTTGTTCGTACACATGTCTCTAAAACATTTGACACCGCCTCTGAGCACGTTTGCGTTGTCACGTCCACCATTCACTACTTAATGAAATTTTGTTCACAATATTCGTAATTTTGGATACACATACATTTATGTTTGTTTTATTTAATGCGAGTCATTTGAGACACTATGTTCCGTATAGGCATTATGGGAAATATATATAAATATATTTGAAGCGAGAGCGTGGTTAATTGGAAACAAACGAAAGTAGCTCAATACGACAGTGACCGATAATAATTTTTTTAATTCACTTGTAACCGCCTCCAAATTAAACATTCGTCATAATTGAGTTTTTTTTTTGTACTGAGATGGACTCCATTAAAAATTAAAACTACCATTAATTTAAAAAATACTTATTCTGTCATACAAGACATTTCTATTTCACAGCATCGACAGAATGACATTAAAATAAGATTTAATTTAATCATTGAAATTATTTTTCGTACTCTAAGTAAATCTAGAATTTTGATTGGATTGTAGATTGGATAAGAAAATTAAACTTAAAACAATTTTAGAATATGAGGAGATTTTCCCTAGGAAAAAATATATATTTATTACATTTAATAACTCCGTATTTTATTCAAACCTCGTACTTAATTTTAACAAACGATGTGAACACCATGACGTATACGCAACGTAATTACAATGTGCAATTGTCTAATATCTTATCTTCAAAAATTTACAAATTGACAAGAAAAAAATTTAACCTAAACGTAAAAGAAATGAAAAGAACGTTATCTTCTTTTTCTTGTACTATCGTGAAGATATCTTGCCAAATAAAAAATTTGCTAACTTGATTGATGTAATAACTAATGCAGCTGTATTGGCAACACCAAAAAGAAACAACAAACCAGTTGGTTTTAGAAAGATCACCAATAACGAAATAGAGAAACTAGTAAATGAGAAAAGGCGAGCTAGGCGGGAATGGCAGTTAAATCGATCCCCTTCAACTCTGCTTCAACTGAAATCTGCTGTACGAAAGTTAAAAAAAGCGCTTAAACGCGAAGAGGAACACAACACTGAAAATTATATAAAGAAACTGTGTCCAAATTCTCGTAAGCAAAACTCCCTTTGGAAAGCCCAAAAGTCTTTCAAGCCACCAGTAGATTCCAACATGCCTTTAAGACAGTTGAATGGTAATTGGGCACGAAGTGATGAGGATAAAGAAAATTGCTTTGCAAATCACCTAGAAAAGGTATTTCAACCCAATTGCCCAAAGAACGACTTTGAGTTGCCAACCTTGCCCAATACCGCAAACGAGTCGCATGTGTCTATTAGGACTTCTACTTCTGAAGTTAATAGAATAATAAAAGGACTTAACCCCAAAAAATCACCAGGACATGATAATATTACCCCAAAAATGCTAATTGAGTTACCAAATATTGCTGTAAAGGTGCTCTCTTTGCTCTTCAATGCAATTCTTAATCTTGGACACTATCCAAATTCATGGAAAAAGTCGCAGATCATCTTGATAGACAAACCTGGGAAAGAGTTAACACAGCCGTCTTCTAGCCTGTCTTTCTAAGATATTTGAAAAATTGTTACTATCAAAGATGACTCCTTTCCTCCACGAAAATAATATAATACCAACGCACCAATTTGGGTTTCGTGAAAAACATAGCACGATTGAGCAAGTAAATAGAATTACTAACGAAATAAGAAAAGCATTTGAGCACAGAGAGTACTGTTCAGCTATATTTCTAGACGTGGCTCAGGCGTTTGATAAGGTATGGCATGAGGGCCTTTTATACAAGATTAAAAATATTCTACCTTCAGAATTATATAAAACATTGGAATCGTATTTAAAAAATAGAAAATTTATGGTAAAAGTGGGAGATTTCATATCTGATGAAAGACAGATAAGGGCTGGTGTACCCCAGGGCAGTGTTCTAGGCCCAATACTATACATATATACAGCAGATCTTCCAACAGCTAACAATGTATTAACTTCTACTTTTGCGGACGACACAGCTATAGTGAGCCGTAACAAATGCCACATAATAGCATCAAAAATATTAGCCAAGCACTTAAGGTTTGTCGAAGAATGGTTAGCCAACTGGCGTATAAAGGTAAATGAACAAAAGTGTAAGCATGTTACATTTTCGCTTAGACCAAAAATGTGTCCGGCAGTAAAAATTAACAATATTTTAGTACCCCAAGCGAATGAAGTAACTTATCTTGGTATTCACCTAGTTAGAAGACTATCTATGGTAAGGAAAGAAGTAGAAGACAGCAGAATTAAATATACATCTAAACTCCGTGGTCACCCAAACCCTTTGGCTAATGCTTTGGTACATTCCTGCGATCAAACACGCCTTAAAAGAAGAGATATGCCCGCGTACTGAGGAGCAATGTATCACCAAAACAGCTCAACCACTTGCTTGAACGTGTCTAGTTTTTAAATATGTTTAAGATTTTATTACTTATTGTTAGGCTTTCAAATCAAAAAGCAGATTCAATAAATAAAAAACATATTGAAACAAAAAACAAAAAAAAAAAAAACTTGATTGAATTTGTGTGGCAGCTATACCCTATAGCGGTCCGTATCGGTGATTCCGACAAAGAAAAGGACGTGTGTAATATCTGAAATAATAAAAAAAAATAAAAGTTATACATTTATTCCAGTGAGTCACAAAAATTATAAGAAATCAACAGTTTAACATTCGATAATAACATTACCGAAAATAGAATATTATAAATGTTAGCGCTTTTCCATTGTAAGTGACCTTTCATTTACCCTATGAGGATTCGAATAATCAGTTTCCGCGGGTACGCGTTCTCAAGAAAAGAGATAGTGGTATATCTGTCTCTCTAATCGCGTTGAAGCTACAGCCCTGAGCCAGAGCACATAAAACAATGAGAAGGTGCAGATTCGACAGCGAACATTTGTAAAATTTCAACCGAGAAAATCACCTTACAACGATAAAATTCACCCCGCAAAATATTAAGGGGGTATTCTCCTCTAGAAATCAAATTTTGGGCTGTTTTTTTGAATTTTATTTAAAAAAAAACCAAAAATATTTTTACTATCCATTTTTTTATGGTGTTTTTATTGATATCTTAAGAATGCAGAAAAAAATTTTACAAAAAAATATTAAAAATTAAAATAATTAGAGGAGGGGAGAGGCAGGTGTAAAAAAAAAATGGCGCATCCTGGTGACATTGATTCTGACTCTCCTGGTGGTCTGAAAAAAAAAATTTAAAGAAATTCTTATTCAGTAAGGATGCTGTTATAGTCCGGGAACACGATTTTTTTTTTTTTTTTTTTTGAAAAATGGCGACTGCCTGAAAATAAAAAATCATTTTTTACGCTTTTTTTTTTAGAAATTCCTGAATCTTTTTAAAATATTAAAAACAAAAATTTTGACACGATGCTGGTAGGAACGATAAAGGATTATATAAAGAAGGTTCACACAAAATTTCAAGTAAATCGGTTGTATAAAACTTGAGATAATGCCGGTACCGTGTGGAAAAAAGAAGTTTCGAGAAAAACGCGTTTAAAGTTTAAGAGACAATTCTAGTGAACACGGACGCCGCCTCACAAAATCGGCTGTATCTCCGAAAATAAGTCGAATTTTGAAAAATCCTTCCAAGATCATATTTTTGAAAGTCTAAACTTTTTTTTCAAAATTCTAGAGTAGAATACCCCCTTAACATTGCTTTGATTTTAACAGAAATGAATCTGTAGATTTACAGTTTTGTTAACATGATCATCCAGGGAATATTGATGATCACTGACAAATGAATATATTTATGCCATGCGATTTCTAAATTTCTTATAAATTTTTCTAAGTTTTATTTTTGTATTTTTTTTTTTAAATTTATCATCATTATAAGCCACAAAAATTGTAATTATTTTTCAATTTATATATGTATTTCTTTATCTTCATCCTTATAAATCAAACGAGTAATTCCATCGTTTTGCCGTCAACATTTTCATATCTAAGTATGCGCAATGAATATTTTTTTCTAGGTATAGATCAGCATGTCTTGGTTTCTTTTGGACCACTTAAAAAGTTTCGATAATTACGAGAATATCAAAAAAGTTTTTAATACAATAAATATCAAATAAAAGTTATTTATATATTTAATTTTTCAAATTATAATTTAAGAAATTAATTAACTATTTAAAAATACATAAAAAATGTTTAACCTAAACTTAAAAAAAAGATATGTGTAAGTGAACTCATTGAATGCGTAGTTAGACGTTTTGGGAAAATCTTCCCAGGAAACAAGGGACTGCAATAATCGAAGCTCAAAGCAGAAGTAGCGCTTTGACAACAACAATGGATGATGCAAATGACTGCGAGAACGCAAGTGCTTTCTGCTTTAAAAACCTTCAGCACTTTCAGTATTTTGCACCTTGGCAGCCAAAATGATAGCTCTAAAAGATTATTTTCTTTGCGCCGATACAAGACTTGACTCGGAACAACGATGCTGCAGAAAAAACTTAACGGCTTAATACTTCTCAACAAACTCAACATAAACTACGACATTGCTATGGAACCAGAAGAAGTAATACTAAAAGGATTAAGTAAAATTAGCAAACACCATGATTTTATGCTGTTAAATAACTGTAGAAATATGCATCAAAAATAAATTTAGAGCCTACAGTTGCATATTTCTTAAATCAAGTACAAAATTTTATACTTTGTTCTCCCTCTAAAATTCTACTCTAGATCCGCCCCTGACTCAATCTATTGCTTCACAGATCTTCTTACCGAATTATGTACGAAGTATTAAGTAGTAAATATGACATTGTTATAAGGTAATTTAATCAAGATTTAAATTTTTAATTTTTAAATGAAACACCCTAATATATAATAAGTACGTATGTTCAAATATTATATTATACAATATCCGAACGTACATATATAAGCATGTACAACAGGGTGCTTAAAAACAGTGTGTTTTCATTTTTAATACCTTGCACAGAATATATTAAGATTGTCTCGATGTTTTAACACCCAATAAGAAACGTGAGAGATATTTACGAAATACGAAAAGACTTTTTCGACTACCCAATATTATTGATCAGGGTGACGAGCGTTGTCCATCTGTATATATGCGAATGACAAAAACGGCAATGATGCCAACTTCGAAGAAATTGTTGATATCGAGTCACAGCATATAGCTGCCATAGAAACTGACCGATCAAAATTCTTGTAAAGAATCTTTTGTATTTGTTAAGGGTACGAGTAATATAGCTTCGATGCAACCGAAGTTAACATTTTTTTGTGTTTTAATTAATATAGAAAGTATTTTTTTTTTTGTTTTTAAAAAATACCAAATGTGGAGAAAAAACTTGCAAAATAAATATAGTGTGCTGATAACAGCGATTCCGACAAATGGGTGGCTTTTTGAAAAGAAAAAGACGTGTGAAAAATTTGATATCTCAACAAATGAAGGACAAGTTCCAGTATATACAGACCGACGAACGTGGGTAAGTCCGCTCGTCACACTCATCATTTATATATAATTAATTTTATGGTAAGCTTAGGGTATATTAGGAGTAAAAGAGTATTTTCTAAGTTAATTAAATTCGATACCAAAATGTAAAAAACGCCCACCTAGTGTGGAATAGAGGGATCATGATTAGTGATACTTCTTTTTTACAATAACTGCAAATCTTTAAGAAGGTAATAATTGAAAAAAAAAATTAAATATTTTTGAATCACCCTAATGCACACACGACTTGCCTTGCTTACGCCAGTTTTTATGCAAAATTTGTTAATCACATATGTTACTCCAATAGTTGTTTAAACGATGATACTTATATATTTTAAAGTGCTGTTATGTTTGTTGTTGTACGTAATTTGTTAACAGCAGTCAAATTGACTACTTATATGCCACTCTTGACGTCATCACACGTTGAAAGCGGAAAGAGAAGTTAGACAAATGAAAACTTGCAAAAACTTAAAATTGCGCTACAAATCAACACAGCAACAGCAGCAACAAATGCATGAATAAAGTAAAACAATTAATATTGAAATTATAAAAAATGCACACACACAATTAAAGCAGAAGCTCATTTATCTTTGCAGCCGCGTCGTCACATTTTGCTAAGTCAACATAACAGTGTCGCTGTTGAGCATTCTGTTTTAGGCCAATATTTTCATACATACAGGCACACTTACATACATACATAGCTTGGCTTTTAAGATTTATTGGCTGTGGGTGCGTTTTATGCATTTACGTAAGCAGTAAGCGGCAAGCGGCGGCGCTGAATAGCCAAACTAATTGTGGATGCTTGGCGTCGCTTCCGTCTATGTAGCGCGTCAGCATAGCACGATTTTGCACATATGTATGTACATAGCATACTTAATACTTAATTAAACTTGTGGTACAAGCAATTAAAAAATGTGAATTGAGAGTGAAAGCACACGCTCGCAATTAGGTCAAAGACATTTCACCTTCGTAAAGGAATTTCGCTGTTTCTGAGTTTTGAATTTTTATTTTGCAAATACGAGTTCAGCAAACCAACATAAGTATTTGCTATTTAAAATAATATATAAATAAATAGGCATATGTTAGTTTAGTTCAAGAACTTCGCGAGCGTCTTGCACAATTAAAGGTAAGATTTTACCGTAGAAATTCATTTCAGATTTCTGTTCAGTTCTGTTCTTCTTTTCTTTCATAGTTTAAAATTAAAGTCAATTGGAACAACTTATGAATTAAATAATAATAACAAGTAAAAAGAACCAACAACAGCGACTATTAAATATCGTTATTGGACTATTTCAAGGACGAAGTCGTCGAAAAATGCGCGTTTTTGAAGAAAAAGAAAGCAAACAATGAACCGTGTTACAAGTCAATGAAAATCCATGAATTGGGCTTCGAATTGATTCCGCATCTACCACATTGACCACTGCCCTCACACCTCAAAAGAATGCTTGCTGGGATTAAATTTTTGTCAAATGAAAAGGTGATCCCTGAAACAAAGGCCTATTTGGAAGCAAATACAAAATTTTACTACAAAAATGGTATCATTACTATATTAGGGCGAGAACTTTTAAATTAACTTCACTTAAGTAGCTAGTATACTCTCTTAGCGAGATTACTACATTTTACTTCGTCAATCAATCAAATCAAACTCATAAATCAACCTAAATAACTCAAATAAAACATAGTATGTGATATAATCTAACTAGTCTAAATTTAATACTTTGGGTATATGAGGATGAAGTAAACTAGATAATAAGAAGAAACTATTATACTAACGATATCTGGTTTATATATTATTTTTAGGAAAACAAGTCGACCAAATTTCATTCAAGTCAAAAGAAAGTCGGTAATCACTACATCGGGTATATTTGAGTTAAAAAAAAATCTGTACGGATTGTTGAAGTTCAGAGAGAATATTTCCTGAATAATAATCTGTCATGACATGTGTCTTGACATCACTATTCAAGAAATATTCTCTCTGAACTTCAATAACAATTATATCCCAAAGTTCGATCGTTATTTGGTGAAAAGTCAGCCATAGGCACTGAGGGCTATATCTAGGGAATGAAAACGATCCCACTTCGACAATTATTAGACGTAATATGGCATACCATATTCCGATAGTATTACTGGGGCTTGTTTTATGTTTTGGAAAGTGCATCTTATTAAATTTAAATTTGTGAAATATAGGAAAGTTGATCTAATTTCGCCTATTTTCAGAATGTAAAACCTAAATGTCAAGAGAAATGTTAAGTACGAAATTTGGTTAAAATTCTTTAAACGATTCCTGTGTTATAGGATTTCACGTAAAGGTCTATCCGAGAAACTTAATGCTTCTGTTATTTAATTATTTAAGGATAATATCATATAGATCCAAAATATGATATTTTATTATATATAGATATATAGTGTACTTGCTTATTGCTGATGGCTCAGATCGTCAGTTGATCATTGAGAAACAATAGCTGCCACCTTTACTAGAACTACAAGATTATTATATTCACTATTGAAATTTTAATTCAGCTGGTTGAATGATGAAAATCTGCTGCACCTACTGTCTTTTAATCACAACAATTGCAGCTGTAAATACCTAACCTCAGAATTATATGTGACAAATTTTCCCCCGAAATTTTCAGCAAAATAATAATAATATATACTAATTAATGTTAATTCTTCGTAAATAACTTGCTTAGAAAATTATAATTTACTTACGCAATGTGATTAGACAAAATGGTGTTAATGCCTTTTGACATTTAACACTATAATTTTTATCACAACCATCAAGTGTTTACTTTGGCTATATGCATTGATAATACAAACGTAAATAATGTACATACTTGTACATACAAAATACATTCTTTTATACTTGCATACACTTATAAACTTAAATTTTCATGCCTTAACTGATTGGCGTCATTTGCCAGTGGTCGCGTCGGTTTATCAGCATTCGTGGATTACTTGCTGCAGAGCGCAATAATACAATCGTGGCAATTCTGAAAGCAAAGATATGCTGGGTTCATATACGTAAGGGATATCCTTATTTCTTGAAATTGAGAATTGTAATTAAGTTTTGAGTTTGTTAGTTATACACTTTTAAGAAACTTTCTCACTTTTCAAATTTGGAGAGTCCAACAAGTTTGTTTTAACGACTTATTTGGGTTTTGCAAAAACATTACTCATGGGTCTTATAAAGTTATTGGTTATAACGAACCCTATCTTGGGTTGTGAATTTTAATTGCGTTAACTCATTTTTGCATGTAGTCCAACAACAATTTTTTAAACAACAAGTATACAAATTTATGGCTTTATGATTTTACGATGCCATGTAACAAGTTGTGAGTGCCCTAACTATTTATAATGAATCATAATCTGTCAAAACAGCAAATAGTAAATTCTCATATCTTTTCTCGGAAAATTTGAAAATAAATTCCTCTATTTGTTTGCGAAATAGAACCTTTTCACCGATAAATAATATCATCTGAATTATCATACATAGACTCGTAAACGTAAATAATTATTAGATGTAGTTTAGGGTGGTTCTTAAATCTAATGCTTCTTTATATACTGATTGTCCTGATCCATTGTTAAATGATTATATTCATCAAATGCACATTCCAATAAATTACCAATCTATATAAAGGGTGATGCATTTCGAGGATCACCACTTTTTTAAAGAAAAACCACAAAAATTTCAAATTTAATGGAAAATGTTTATTATCATTTGAAAGAACATTGTTTGTCATATAAATTTTTTTTTTTTTAAATCATCTCTTTAAAATGTTGGCCACAGCTTCCTTCTGTTGGGTCCAATATTCAATGACTTGTCCGAGCATTTCGACTTATAACTAGCGAATGACACACGTGATGTTTTACTCCAAGGCTCACAGGAAAAAGTCTAACGGTGTAATATCACACGATCTTCGTGGCCGCTCGACCGGGCCAAAACGTGACAATATCTGCTCACTGAAATGTTTTCTCAATAAATCCATTGATTAATGCAATCTGTGGGAGGTGGCGCCGTCTTATTGAAACCAAATTTCAGCAAGATCACGAGCATCAATTTTAGGCATCAAACAGTTGGTTATCATGGCACGATAACGGTCTCCATTGATTGTTACGTTCTCAACAGCATCATTTTTGTAGAAATATGGACCGACGATTCCACCGTCCTACATGCCACACAACCGGTTGTTTTTTCTGGATGAAATAGCAGCTCTTGAATCTCTTCAGTTTGGTCTTCGTCCAAAATGCGGCAATTTTGCGTGTTTACATACCAATTGACTTAAATGCGCCAAGTCGTTTCATACATCAATCCGAGCTGCTGTGGATACTCTCATTAAGCTTTCGCTACATATATTTAAGAACATACCCTGTAATCTTAAGACCTACTTTATATCAACTACGTCATCTGTTGTTATTAAAATAATATTTCATTTTGTTGCTTATCCGTTCCATTTTTCTTCTCGCTCGTTAATTTAACATTTATTACTTATATTTTTACGACAACAAATATATATTTATAAACAATAATATATTCTTACAATATTTTTATATACATTTAAGCAAATTCTAAAAATAAATGTAAACCTAACGATGCGTAAAATTGTCAAAACAGTATAATTAAACTGAAAATATTGTTACATCCGCTGATAACAAACGATTATTCTTTGTAATTTTGTAGACATTTAATATAAATACACGCGTTTATTTTTCATTATAAAAACAATGTGGGGCACTTTTTCGTAATAAAACGGGCCTTTATATATTAGATATAAATGTTTTATATATTTATTATATTATTATATTTATTAAGAATTCCGTTGTCGGAGTTGTAGGATTTCTCGATACTCGGTTACCCTAGGAAAACTTTCCAATCTTGACGTTTTGATCTGGGGACGATGCCTTTGGCCTGTTGGGAGCTCTTCAACTACCGGCTCATATGGCGATTGGTTATATCCGTATATTGCACTTTATTTTAATAGTTATAGCATAGATTGCTAGCATAAATGCTTACTGAATGGCGTCAAAATATCAGGCATTCCGATAGAGGAATCATTGGCACCCAAGATTTATGAGGTATTCACTACAACCCAAAATTTCTCTGATATTCTGCCTCTCCGGCTAGTGAATTCTTCCCCGTACTGCTTATTGGTTAATTGCTGCTAATCTCTATATCTAAAAGCCTTTCACCATCCGCAACCTGTAATCCGGTCGTCTTCTTAAGTCGTAGATTACTGCGTGACCTCTAAATTATAATATGAAATTAATACAAATCAAGAAAAATGTTACTTTCGGCTGCACCAAAGCTCTAGAACTCTCAAAGGTAGAAAGGATGTTTATCCTGATTTCCATCGGTCAATTTGAAAGAAAGCTATATTTTATTGTTCCGAAATGAACAATTTGTTCAAAGATTGTAATTTTGCCTTGGAGAATTTATGCTGAATTTTGTGAAGATATCTGGTTTCAGTACAAGGACTTAATTTGAATCGGTCTGTTTGTAGCATTTATATTACAGAACCGTTCGATATCAGCGGTTTCGAAAAATGAGCAGCTTCTTTAGAAAAAGAGGAAGAGTGTAAAACTTCAGATCGATATCTCAAACATTAAAGTTCTAGTTCCCAGACTCAACTCGTCACGCTGATCATATATAACATACATACCTATATATTTTATGCGTTCTCCGACGTTTCCTTCTGCATGTTGTAAACCTCACCCAAAACTTAACACATATTACTTGTTCAAAGTATAAAACCTGTTTTTCAACATAAACGGAAAAAATTCTGAATTATGTAAGTGTTTTAAAGGTATTGCCATCTCAAAAATTATTTGTCTTTCAAAGTCGAAACAGACCACTTAGTGGTGGTCAAGCTTAAGCTATAGCGTTCTCCAGGGAGTGAACCTATTTTTGATAACCCCAAGCGGCCTCACGTCAATTTAGGGTATTAAACTAAAATTATATACACATGTATGTATACATGTACATACATATATTTAAGTGAATACTGAATAAATTATCGCCACTCGTAACTTGTGAATGAATGATGGTTTCATTTTAATGGCGCGATACAACCATTTTTTAAATAGCCTGAGCTGATAATCTTAGCCTTTTTTTAATAATAGAAAATTTAATTAGATGCGAAATAGTTGGTGTATTAGGCATATTTATATTTTTACTGACAGAAATAATAGGCCAATTGAAAAGTCCCCGGCTTACCATAGTCGCTGTTCACCGTCTTCGGTGCTCATTTCACCAAGTCTAAACTTAGAATACCAAACCTTAGTGGTTGATTTTTCTGAAGCAGTTTCCGGAAACTCAAGCCAAGTATTTTTCCTCTTCAAAAACAGTATTTTATCAAAATGCGAAATTCCTTTTTATCCATTTTTCACAATAACAAAAGTTGCTTCACTCAAAATTATACAATTCACAAACTAATGATCCGATTTATACACGCGCATTTTGAACGTTGGGGCTAACTAAAAATCATATGGGTTTAATTCTAGTAGCGCCATCTACGTGTGAGTCCGGTAACTTTTCAATTGACCTGTTACCTATCAACAAATGTTCCGAACTGACAGCGAATAGGACGTAGCTGTATGCGTATGAACAAAAATATTTGTAAGTGAGGCCGATGGAAATTTTCATCATAACAACATTACAATAAATAAATAATACGAAATTAAAATTTATTACCATTAAATACTATACTAATATGTTTAGTAAATATTTCTATTTTAGAAGTAATAAAATTAATTAATATTTGTTTCATTTTAATATGCCTGTGCACGCTTATTTCGAGCGCCTAATACAATAATGTCTATATATATTTACATATAAAAATTTTATTTTTATACGCCAATTAATTTATTATATGTATGTATGTAAATTCTCTATCAGCCTCGAGCTTCACACCCCCACACGCGCCAAACAAAGCATAAATCACGTTTATTCAATCGCGTGAAATATCGCTCGTTGCTCGTGAAGCAAGTGGGTGAATCATTCATTAAATAGCACAGCTGTTGTGCTGAATGCGGTACATATGTACGTATGTATGAGGGCAAATATAAATTATTGAATATAATGCTCTAATTATAATTTAAAATTAGGCAGGAACAAAAATCAAAATTTATAATCAAAAATGTTTAAACCTAAAAATAGTTTAATATGTTATATATGGAAAATAAAACGCGAAATTCCTCGATTTTATACTCTATTTTCATGATATAATTCCACTTTTGGCCGAGATGAATATTTTAAGTTACTGTAGACAACACAAATAGCGCTCTTATGTCAAAAAGGTCTGAGTATATTTATTAACCCTTTGCGACCGTATGTCTACTCTCAGCCACCAAAGCTTTTTAACCTTCCAGTCGTATCGATCAGGTGATATTTTATTATTAGCGTGGAAGGATAAGAGAATAGTTACCATTTTAAGCAGCTTCGATACCACAGGTATGAAAACTATTCAAAAAACATTAAAAGAAGGTATGTAGCACCGTCAACAAAAGCAAACCAAAAGTTATCATAAACTACAATTTGAATACGGAAGGTGTCGATAAGGCTGATTAATATGCAAATTCATATTGTTTTATGAGAAAATCATGTAAATGGTGGAGAAAAATTTTTTTTGTGCGGATTAGAGAAAAGCGCAATCAATGCATATATTTTATATAAGGAGTCAGCAACAAGGTGATTACCGTGATGAAATATTTTCAAAACCAAGAAGACCGTCGTCTCGTCAGATTGATAGGAAAGCTTAATGGCAAACTCCATGTATTGCAGCACTGTGAAAATTGTTCCGTATGTTCAAACAGAAAAATTTGAAGCAAAAGGCGCCAAACTAAATATTTTTGTGCCACATGTTCTCGAGAACCAGGGATTCATATTGGAGACTGTTTTGAAAGATACCACACGATGAAGAAGTATAAATAAAATTTGTATATAAATTTAAAAATAATATTATATTACATACATCGTATGTTTTGAAAAGAATTAATAATTTTTATTTTTTCTTCACAATCTTGCATATTGTGTATTACTGTTTTTTCTACGAAAATTAATACCCACCACCATGACACCCAATATAAAACTAATACTGTCGCAAAGGGTTAATCAAAAATGCAAAATTGACGATAAAGTTGTGAGTTGGCAGATTGCAACATTAGGCTTGCTAAATTCTGAATTTATTATTTATTTATTTTAAAATGATCTGTAAATAAATTTACAGGCATACAAGAAAAAAAGAACTGGCTGCTTAGGCCTTCGTCCCATTTTGTTTAGATACTCGTACATATTAATTTACTTATATAAACATTTCAACTCTAAATTAATTTCAATAGTATAGGAGGTAGATGTTTTCTTATATTTTTACCAGTATTGCTATAGCGGTATGCAAATCAACATTTTGCGATGTGTCATTGTAGCAGTTTATTAGATGTTGCATGGTCAGGGTATCATTACAGTTCATGCAAAGTGATGACGATTCTTTTGAAAGTAGATATCCGTGCGTAAGTTTTGTATGGCCGAGTTTAAGTCTCATCGAAACAAATTGGTAGTGTTTTGTCTTAAAATTCGATTTGCTGCCATGTTGTTGAATCAGAAATTATTAAGTTTGCCGAAATGTGCAAAATAGCCCGGTTTACTTTTAAAGCTGTGGGGAAACCAGTTGAAGACAATAAACGTAAATCGTTTGGGAAAAACGTTAACGAAAGAGCATTGATTTCAAGAGGAATTTATTTGATGGGAACGACTTAGATTTGGAAGAATAAATTAAGAATTTTAAAATTATGAACAAAGTTTTACTATATTTTGCTCATACAAGTACAATGCTATCTTGGAGGTTTTAACGTCTCTAGTTAGTTATTGATTTATTGCGCTTAAAGTAGTTTTGAACAGTGATCGGAGTTATCTTCCGATTTCATCTGTTTTCACACTGTCGGTGGGAGTTCTTATAATATTTGAGCTTTATAAAATTGGTGGTTGTAGTTTTAGTTGTTTAGGAGATATGTACATTAAACATATTAGAGGGCATGGCCGCGCTCACATTTTCAAATTTTTTTCTCACATGTGCCCCTTGCTTCTATGATCACCTGCGCAAAATTACAGTTGCATATCTTAATTTAGTGCTTAGTAACAACACTTTATAAGGCGTGGTAGTGGTTTGATTACGTTCATCTACGAATTAAACGAAGCATACCAAGTTTCATCAAGACCATATTTCAACTCGTCTCGTCATCCTGAACATTTCATATGTAAATTAAAGGTGATACGTACAATCGTTAGGTGAACAAAACTATAATACTCTGTAGCCATCGCTTGCCTACTTATTGAATGATGGCAACATGATAACATGTGCTACTTTCAAAAATGTTACCCAAATGAGTCATGATTTATGTTATATATTTATTTAAAAACTATTATTTATTTGCATTTCCAACAGCTAGCAAACAAAAATACAGTATTTTTTCCGACTAAATGCTTTCGCAAATGTTGACAACCAAATCAACCAAGCTACCGAAATAAGACATCGCATCATCCACAGACTTTACTTAACATCGCTATTTGCAAACTAGCAATTCAAAAAAAATATTTTCTTTGCAGGGAAGTAACCAAATGTGATATTATTTTATAAACGTCACAGAAAATGCGTCAAAATTCGAAAACACACCAATATCATTTTGCCTACGCAAATTGGCTAAAACGCAGCAAAAACATCATTTATCTACAGCTGTGAGTATGTGTGTATGCTTAATCGAACCGCCTCCTAAATTGGCACCAATCAACTAACACTTGGCTGTTGTCAATATCAAAATAATCAAAATTGTATTGTTTTCGAAATTCAGATGTTCCATCACTGCCGCAAAGACAAAATCAAAGTGTATTGTATATATTTCCGTAACTGTTTGCGTATTCATTGGTACTTGGCGTAAATAAAATGTGTGCAAATTCTTATTTTTGGGTTCCAATTAGCCGAAATTGAATTTCTGCTGAAACTAGCATAGATTGTTTCAAAAGATTATAGTAAACAACTTACATAGACAGTATCGAAATAGAATTGTATCATTAGGCCGATGGCCACAATGACTTCATACAAGTATGTCATAGTACCACAACAAGACAAGAAAAGAGGGCTATTTCTTAGGCTGCCCCGAAGAAAATGGTATAAATTTGTACCAGAATTTCAAATCTTCCAAGTCTAATTTTAATCAAAAACTACTTACCCGTTGCTCTCCAAGATTTCACTTCATCCTGTTAACGGATGTTTATTTCGATTACTAATCGATAGTGCAAATATTTCCATTTCTCGTGAAACTGAAAAAGTCCCAGAAGCCCAATTTGGGTAAATATCTTGCTTTGTAATAGCGTTATTTACTGCGTGATATGTAATAATGGAAAAAGTATAAGTTTTTCCCCGAAATTCTGGCATTTCAGTGGCTTGCATACAAACATGAACTTCAATAAAAAATTTCGCAAACGACATCAATATTGTGAAATTCGTAAGAGTAATCATTCAACTAAATAAGCCATTTTGATCAGAAGACATTATGATTTTTAAAGTATTTTTATTTTTTATTTGCACCGATAGTCCAAAGGTATATTAAGTTTCACATAGTACTATGTCTTTTACAGTGAACTAATAAACTAAGCTATATGTTCAACCCTCGAAGTAGTTTTCCCTTTTTGTTTTAAGTGCTCCTTCTCTTTCGGTGTGCTCTTTACGGGGCGGATGGATATTTCGTCTTCTCGGTTTAGCTCGCCTTCAAACGGATTTTTCAACAGGTGCTTCAAACTGAGTAGGTAATTAAAAAATAAAGTCCTCTCTCGATGAACAAGGACCAAATTCAACAAGTCACTCATCATCCAGTTCTTCTACATGGTGCAGAGGAATAATTTGAGAGACTTTAATCCGTCTAATATGATGTCTTGTTAGTCAGGAACTTACCAAATAAGATATGAGTGCAGAGGATTTTTTATAATTAAAGAGATGATTCTTTGCAATAGAAGTTGTCCTGTAAAGCGAACATAATTAGTACCAGAGATAAGGAGATCCCCAACTCTCCTGTCACTGGACGTGCGAGAGCCGCTCACCTACCGAACTTTGACAGTTGACTGAATTGGGTAGGTTTTGATGTTTTGCAATTGGAACGATTGGAACGGCCAGATTGAAATTATAATAAATATGTGAATGGAGGAATTTGTTGCTGCCGTTGAAGATCACTAATAAAAATGCGAAATTTAAATATATTTAATTAAACGTTTTGCAATTTGACGCAGATTAGCATTAATTTTCAGTTACCAATTTAAAAACATTTAATAATTGAGAACTAATAGGCTTAATTCACCTTATTAAGTATTGAAAGATTTAAATGTTTTAATATACTATAAAATCATAAAACGTAATTTAAATAGTTTCGCCATTTATTAAAGGTCCAATATATAATAATTTGGAATTGTAATAAATGTTGGGTGTTTTAATTTAATTGCCCAAAAAATCGTATTTTGTTCGATCTGGCCACAATGGAAAATGTTATAAAAAACGCTTATTTATCAAAATAAAGTAGGACTTTTTAATTTAAATTTCGATTGGATACCCATTCGTCGAAATATTTTTTTTTTTTTAGATTGGTATGACTGTCAGTGATATCTGTGCCAAATGTCACATCAAATTACCATTAATAAAATAAAGATATTGATGCTTGTGAATCGGCAATTAACACTCAGAGATCTTACAAGCACCGTTCGAATATCGGAAGACCAGTGAATACCATTTTGAAAGATCAATTCTTTCCGATTACCATCATGTCATGAAACGTTTTATTACTGACGATAAGTCTTGGATCTGCGCTTACAACGGGGCCGAATCCGAAAAACCACGTCAACTCAATATTATGGACAGTTTTCTTCGATTATCGAGATGTGGTGCACTCCGAACTCCTTCCAACTGGCGATACTTTTCTGTGTTACTTCTAGATATTCAGCGAACTCAAACGAACGCTCCGAGGATGAATTGAAGACACTAAACGCAGCGAATTGAAGTCTATTTCCAAAATTGACTTTAACAACTGTTACGAGGATTGGAAAAACGTTCGTACACGTGTATTGGGGCTCAGCGAGATCACTTTGAGTGGGACGGCATAGATTTTAAATAATAAATTAAGAATTTTAAAATTATGCACAAAGTCTTACTATTTTTAAAAGATATTTTCACACAAAAAAATAAAAAAAATAAAATAAAACATTCGCACAGGGATCCACATATTCAGTATAGGGGCCATGAAAAGTTTTGAACCGATTTCGAAAAATTTCGAGTCGAGTATCCCATAAGGGCACTATTTGTGCGAAGTTTCACTCAGAAAACATTATTGGTGCCTGAAACTGTTCAAGTATCATTGAACATGCTTACTTATCAGCAAAGCCGAAACACTATTTAAAATAAATATCTAATTTGAAACATACATATGTACATAAACAGCCACATGCATTTACATATATGCAATACGCAATTATGTAAATATAATAAAAATTAATGTTGACACAAGTCATAAATTTACAGATGAGATAACATTAAACACACACACACACGTATTAAACAATACATACAAACATACATGCATACATTCACATATATTTATACCCTAAACAGGGTAGATTAAGTTTGTCACGAAGTTTGTAACACCCATAAGGAAGCATCGGAAACCCTATAAAGTATATATTATATATATATATATATATATCATCAGTATATTGAGCTGAGTCGATTTAGCCATGACCGTCTGTTTGTCTGTCTGTATATACACGAACTAGTCCCTCAGTTTTCAAGACATCGTTTTAAAATTTTGCAAACCTCATTTTCTCATAAGGAAGCTGCTCATTTGTCGGAACTGCCGATATAGGACCACTGTAACATATAGCTGCCATAGAAGCTGAACGATCGGAGTCAGGTTCTAGTATGGAAAACTTTTACATTTGACAATGTATATTCACAAAAGTTGGTAAAGGTTATTTTCTAAGATAATTTGACATGGATTACTGCTTAGGGTAAATAATATAATCTCCGAAAAAATTACTCAGATCGGATTACTATAGCATATAGCTTCCATACATAGTTACTAAAAGAAATGCACCTATGAAGGGTATATTAGCTTCGATGCAGCCAAAGTTAACGTTTTTTCTTGTTAGATATTTAAGATAGTTTTCTGAATAGTATATAAATAATGAAAATATCAAATAAATAATTAGAATGAATATATTCTTACTCAAGAAAAAATCTTTATTATTCCCCCACCAGCGGTAAGATTAAAGATTCTGTTTTGAGGTCAATGTTTGATGATACAAATGAAATAAAAAGCGTGGCTGTTGGCATAGCTGTAATCCGATTATTTGTTAAAAAAAGGTGGGCTGCGCTACGATCATTGTCTATATCTCAAACTAATTCAGATTATATCTAAAATTTAGTATCTCGAACGAGTTTCCTTAGACAATTACGCACTTTTGGTAGTTTTCAGGATAACTTTTGAAATGACTGAGATTCAAAGAAAGAAATCTTTCCCAAAAGCGGCTTAGCTGTAGTAGCTCCAAAGCTGTGGATGCGCGCAAACACGCTCACTTTACAAAAAATGTTGCATCATAGATAGCACTGCGTAATTTGATCGTCTGAAAAAATTAATTTCTGTTTACATCAATTTTTACTTTTTTTTCCAAATAATGTTATTTTCTAGCGCTGCTCCAAATTTGCCCATCTCCCAAATGCCAACTTCATACAAGTTCAAGAAATACGAGTATGTCAAAAAATTAATTGGCAACAAAACTTACAAGTAGAACAAAAGAAAGGTATAAAAGAAAGCCAACAGAACCTGTTTTGTGCACGTACTTCTGAAACAATATCTTTGCTTATTCATAATATTATTTCCAGGGATTACTTCATCACCTTTACAATTCTTTTTGTCATTTACTTGTTCTTCTATTATATTACACTGGTCTACATTGGTTTTGTCTAAGATCGATTCTGAAAATATTTGTGCCCACAGTTCATTAAACCATCAATAATATAATAAAAAATTTTTATAAGATTTGATCTTATTTACTTTTATATCTCTATTTTTATTTTACTTTCCAAAAATCAGAAAACATGAAACTTGAAGCCTTTGAAATGTCAGTTTGGTTTTTCGGGAAAAAAACAGAAAAATTTTTGTTATATTTCAACTAAACACCTTTTTTGTGCTTTTCTTTAATAATTTTTCGGTCGACAATCTTTTTTTTAAGAACTAGCAGTAATCTACCATCATGTGACGATCGCATCACATTGATATCTTTCTTTCATCACTTTTAGTTCCCAGTTTAATCGCTCGCACTGTTCCTCACTATCATTACTAAAAATTATCGGAAACTTTATCCATATTATTACGGATAGAGTGTTAACTTGATACGTATACCTTAGTTTGCTCCTAAAATCTGACAGTTTGTCAGAATATTCTTTCAATATCTTCATAATTTGGCAATTAGTGGCAAGGAAATTTTCGGGGTATCAGCAATATTTACAAGTATAACCTTCAAAAATCCTCTATGTAAGCTTCGGAAATTTTCTACAAATGTAATTAAAACAATATTCTTTTATCATGAATTGTTTTATCTTTCCTAATTTGATAACGTATAATTATACAATTAAATCACTGTTTGAGAGAAAACCGTGGTATATATATTTCACTCTATTATTCACATCATTTGGTAGACTGCACTGACATCTGTGTATGAGGCAACATTATTATCCATCCGATTTTGACAGCACGAAAAGAAGCTGCCTTTATTCCGCGATGTCTGAATTTGGTATCCCCGCAAAACTAATACGGCTGCCTTTCTTTGAGCAATACCAAAAGCTTCCTCTCCGTTTCAAAGTGACTCCCTATCGTGCGACTTCTTCAATATACTTCTAGAGAAATTAATTCGAGCAGAATGGATAAAGTACAATGATATCGATATCATTGGCCATAACAACCGAGCCGTTAGTTGTACCTTTTTCCAGGTTGAACAAAAAAGCGAAGCAAATGGATCTGGTAGTAAACGAATGCTATACGAAATATGTACGTATATAAACAGTTGTCGCATGCGCGACTTAACTCCCACGTCACTGTTGACAGTCATAACTTCGAAGTCGTAGATAATTTCGTGTATCTTGGAACCAGCAACAATATCAACCTCGAAATCCAACTGAGAATAATTCTTGCAAACAGGTCCCTAAGAAAAGGAAAAAATTTTCTCTCGACGAACCAAGACCAAATTCTACAAGTCACTCATCATCCCCGTCCTGCTATATGGTTCAGAGGTATGGACGCTGACAATATCTAATCAGTCGGCGCTACGAGTTTTCGAGAAAAAGGTTCTGCGGAAGATTTATGGTCCTTTGCGCATTAGTAACGGCAAGTATCGCATACGATGGAACGATGAGGTGTACGAGATATACGACGCGAAAGACACATGGAACAACGACCGGCGCGCCAATAAAAAAGAAAATCCGAATTTTCTTTTAAATCGAAAGCGAAATTTCCATTGAGTAAAATAGGACATTTTGTAGAATGTAATTTTAAAAGCTTAAAACCTGGAGCATATTTTTTGGCATATTTTCGGTAAAGAGCCTAGGCCGATATTTATCAAAATATTAGATATGCAATTATCTTAAAAACAAAAGTAAAATCAATATTTTCAAAGAAAAATATTTTGAATTGAGCATTTGAAAACTTCAAAATTTACTAAGATATGCAGGGCAACAAATAATAATCTTTTTGTAGAGCAGTGTTATCTACTTTTGCTGTTGACAAATATCAACTGCTCTCATTTTGAAGCATCTTTTCTAAAACATCAAAGCACATTGTCATGTATTTATTATACTTAATCGGCAAAATCAACGCTGTTATTGAGAGACGACGCATTAGAGATTTGCCTTTGCTTACGTATGAAAGATTGTATAAAGGATGGTTGGCATTGTAAATATTGTAAATTGTTGTTGCTGCAAAAATAATATACTTAAGTATACTGTATGAATGGAACTATTGAAGACCAGATAAAATGAATAAAACAGCACGTTTGAAGATTAGCGACCGGAAGGGTAACCATCAACGTAAACGCTGAGAAAATAACAATAATAATAATAAAGCGTCAAAAAAGGGGTTACGTTTTTTTTTTTTTTTTTATTTTTTTTAAGTAACATGGAGAAACGTGTATCGTGCTGTGGCTCCCCGTCAATGAATGAAATGCGTCAAAACTTGGAAATTTGTGTTGGTGTTAATTCAATATATTTTTTTACCCAACTCTTTATTGTTGTTGTATATTCGGTTTGCTTATTACGAAGCGTAGCGGTGTTATATCGCGCTTATTTCACACTTCAAGCTGGGTTGTTGATTAATCATTGATTAGCATTTCAATTGGCGCTTAGGGTTTTTTTTTGGTTTTGCATTTTTGTATATAATTTTGATATACATATTTCTTTATATTGTTGCTTTTAGATTTTGGTTGTGCCCACTTTTAATATTTCCACATCGCCGAGCGCATTAACCTCAAGCAAACAGAAGAAGGCGGGAAGGCATATTCATTAACTATCAATGCTGCCAATTCAGTGGTTTTACTTTCCCTCTAGTGGCAAAAAACTTTTTTAGTGGTTGGTTTTTGTTTGGTTTTTTAGTGGTAAATACCCTCTGATGGTAAATACAAAAAATTAATAATATATATAATATATATTCTTCACAATTGCTTCCCCCATAAGATATTTTAGTTCTATTTCAAGCTTGTAAAGAGCTACGAATAAGACAAATAAAGATAGCCTGTTATGTCTCAAGGGGGGAGCCTTTTTAATAGCTACATTCCACTATACTTAATTGTTTGATATACTCATACGTTCTTGTTTATCTTGTTCTTCTTCTTCTTTCTTTCTTCGTAACAGAATAAATCTTCATTTTTTGAATCTTTTAAAGTGAAATTTTACTTGTAATGTACTCCATCATTAATAAACTCATATAACAACGTTTAGTAAACGACAGTATTCTCAAAAATTTTAAAATTTCTGGCTCAAAGACCCTATTTTAAAAGATTGGTTACAAGTTGTAGAAGATAATGACGGCAATAAAGTAGCTAAGTGTAGGTTATGCGGTGCAAGGTTGCGGAATCACTATGCAAATTTAAAAAGTCACACAACGACCAAAAAACATCAAGAAAATGTTATTGTAAATCAAAATAAGATTATTTTTATTATTCACTTTTTCTTTAAATTACAATTTTAATAAAGTTATAGTTTTAATTATTTACATACATAATACATTATATACATAATTTACAGATTATCACGGTTCATCCAAAACTTCCATTCAAACCAATAGATACTAAAGTATCAAAAACAAAAGAGACTCGGCTTTCATTGTTTACAGCCGTGCACACGAGCGTATGTGTGATTGATCATTTAGTTAATCACTCTTTTACCAATGAAGAGGATACAATAAGGGGATACAATAAAGTTACATTACATTTCTCTGATCTACTAAAAGAAGATTTGAAAGGTCAACGTTAAAGTATTCTAATTGATGAATCAGCCGATATTGCTGTTATGAAAAACCTAGGAATTGTAATAATCTAGTAATAATCTATCACAGTAATCGTTTCTAGAAGGTCGTATCTACATATTTAGATTTAGTAACGTTAAATAACTGTGATGCTAATAGCATTGTTTCTGCAATTAAAGACGTTCTTCAGCGGTTTGAATTACAATTAATAAATATGATGGGTATTGGAACTGACAATGCATCAGTTATGGTACTGGTGTAAATGAAGGTGTTTACGCGAAATTAAAAAGAGAGGTCCTTCATTTGATTTTAATCCGTTGTATATGTCATTCACTACAATTAGCCGTCTCTAGTGCTGCCAAACAGTTTTTACCACGAAATTTAGAGTATATAATTAATGAAACTTACAATTATTTCTCCTAATCTGCGTCAAGACAAGCTAAATATAAAGATTTGCATAAAGCAATAAATGATGGAAAAGATCCACTGAAGATCGTGCAGTCCTCTCAAACTAGGTGGTTATCAATTGAATCAGTTGTCTCACGGATATATGACCAGTGGCTGGAGCTAAACACTCATTTTTCAATTACTAAATTAGACGAAAAATGTTACACGGCAGAAGTCTTGCATGGGATGTATAACTATGACATTAACTTTGCGTTTCTTGCTTTTCTTTATCCAATACTTACTGAACTAAGTAGGGTCAATAAATTATTTGAGTCGAAAGATGCAGATCCAACAAAACTAAGTGACGAGTTGGTGAATTTAATTGAGTTACTTGTTAATAAGATCAAACTGCCTACCCAAAGAGTGAATATTTTTACTCAAAACATAAATGATTTCATTGATCCAAAATGTAATTTAGGGTATAGATTTAATACTGCTATGGCAAAATTAAAAGAACAGGGACTAAAGCAGAGTGACGAAAAAGCAATTCGTCAAAGATGTGTAACATTTATTGTGAACATAAAGTTAAAGTTCGATTACCTAATAATGTCGGCATAATGATCACGGTCAAAAGAATTAGTGTTGATAGTGCACTAAACCCTAACAAACAACCTATTACTGATTTAATCAAATATTTTAATCACAATAAGAGTGAAGACTTGATTGCACAAAAAGACGACCAATGGTATCAAATTCATACCTTAAAGTGGAATGAATCTAAAGATACTAAAAAGTTTTTGTATGAAGTTTTAGCCTTTAAGGATGCTCAAGGACAAATAAGATTCACAAAATTGGCTTCTTTTGCTATGTCTATTTTGAAATTACCTCTCCAATGCTGACATCGAGAGACTTTTTAGTAATATGAACATAATTAATAGTAAAAAGCGTAATAAAATGGATCTACCAATGTTGAGGTCACTGCTGATGGTGCGAGCTGGTTTATCTTTAGCTGGAAAAGGCTGTCACGATTATGAGATATCAGATAAAGTCGTTCGGCAAATTGGAACTAAAGATGCTTATCGTTCTCAAGAAAATGAGCTTGAAAATATTGTCGATAGTTCTTCAGAAGAAGAAAACATTTTTAATCCCGAGTTACAAAAATAATATATAAAAAAAATTTAATTTCTGTTATTAGTTTAATAGATAAAAATAATTTAATATTTTCATATCATTTAATATTATCATGGTATTTTTATCATTTTAAAAGTAAAAACTTTTAAATTAGTTTGCGATAAATAATGTTATTTATTTAAAATACTTTAAATTTTAATTATATGAATTTTCTTTCCTTTCCTTTTAAATATTTAAATTAGTTAGTTCAGCTTGGAGAGAGCGCTAGTGGTCTTTTAGTGGTTTTAGAGTCGACACTAGTGGTCCCTGGAAAAATATTCTGGCAACACTGTTAGCTATGCAATTAACAGAGGAAGAGAGTGAGAGAGAATAGGCAACCAGTTGAATTCAAGCCTAGAAAAGATGCTCTTACACATATGTATATACATGCATACATATGTACATATAAATATATTGACAAAATAGGAAAGCACACCGGAACGAAACCACCTTTATAAATGGGACTCACTTATTATTAAATTAATGACAGAGTTATCTTTTATCAAAGGAAGTGTGTGACACATGCAATTCGACGAATGAGTAATACTAAATTATTAGACATTTTTCAATACAAAAAAGTTTCTGTTGACAATTTTTTGAAAAGTACCGATAAACTATATATCGGTTGTATATGTATATATTATAAAACCCTTAATTTTGGATTTTTCCGTGAAACTTGATACAAGAAATTTTTAATATTTATATTAAAAAACAGTATTTTATATTATATTCATTCAAACTTATTTACTATTCCTTAACAAAAATTTGGGTTTTTGATATTTCAGACAAAAAAAAAGAAAAATACTTAAAGTTAACTTTCAAAAAAACAAATGAAGAATTAACACCAGTATTGATATACGCTAAACAATACAAAGCGATAGTATTCGTCGATATCGGCTATCAAAGCTTGAAGCTTCTTTGTTTTCAACTCATATGATCATAACGGGAATTTTCCCTTTTTGAAAGAAATAATTACGCATTCGTCTACTTTAATGTTGTCACTTTCAAAATAACCCTCTACGCAAAATTTTCCAAATCTCAAACTCGACATTTTGTATAGCATTTAGCTCTTTTAGCGATTTTTATATATTTTGTTAAACGACGGTTCTTTAAGGGTCATCTTTATTTTTGGAAATAGCAAAAGTCACACGGATCCGACGCATATTGAACCCCTTTTTAAAAAAATTTATTGAACCAAATCGTCACAATTCTTAAAAAACTTTGAAAATAGGCTCCTTCTGCGTCGATGCAGCGCTGCCAGCGCGATGTTTCCCAAACATTGAAGGCGTCACGGAAGGCATTCTCCGAAATAGCCTTCCAAGAGCCCGGAAGGGTTTTCTTGCCTTTGGCTTTTGGGGAAAAAAACCAGGGGTTTGGGTTAGGGGGGAAAGTTCACAAAAAAGGGCGGTGTGAGCAGAGGCGTTATCGTGGTGCAACTTCCAATTTGGCTGCGATGTCTTGTTTGATTTTTCGATTGAACCTTCATTGAGTTTTTGAACTTTTCCCCGTTTAAAAAGAATACTTAATCGACGGTCTGAGTTCAAAACGCACACGAGTCATATTGCCGGTGTTTGTCGAAGTCAGAGGTCTCCTAGCGCGGTCTTCATCAGTGACCTCTTCCCGGCCTTCCAAAAAGGCCTGGTGCCAACGAAACACACCACTTATTGCTAAAGCAACATCGGGGTAAGCCTGCTTGATCATATCAAACGTCTCTGTCGCAGATTTACCAAGTTCCACACAGAATTTAATCGCGTACCTCTGCTCTAACTTATAGAACCACGTCGCGCGAAAATGTTTGCCCTAATTCTCCAGGTGCTCGGAGACAACTGACCAGCCGCTCGTTCGATAGACAGGATGTGGTAAACAAGGCTGTTTTTTGTTAGTCTTTAGCGTCGAGAACCACTTTTTCTCGACTCTTTCCTGGTAGATAATTCCATGGTGGTGGTTCGGTTTGAATAATTTTTAGAAGTGTGCGTCGTAAACGAAATTACTGTAAAAGCTTGGCAGTTCGTAGAGGTCACGCGTGAGTCGTGTCAAACTGTCATATTATTTTTGTTCAGTATTGTTTGGCATTTCATCATGGAAGGCCGTGATATCGGCGACATTTGTTTTCAACAAGACGGCACCACTTCCCACACATCGCATCAATCAATGGATTTATTGAAAGAACACTTCGGTGAGCTGATAATTTCAACTTTTGGGCCACCGTTAGATTTTCTTAGTGGGGATATGTAAAGTCTAACATCTATGCGGACAATCCCGTTTCAAATCAGGTCTTGGAGCAAAACATCACACGTGACATTCGCCAGTTACCAGTCGAAATACTCGAACGAGTCTTCGAAAATTGGACTCAATAGATGGGCTATCTGAGACGTAGCCGCAGCCAACATTTGGAAGAGATAATATTCAAAAAATAATTGCAAAAGAACATTCTTTCGAATGATCAGTTTAAAGTTCTGCGTTTTTTTAAGTGAACCTTGAAATGGATAACTCTATACAAGCAGTTGATTAATACAGAATTATTAGAGCCTCTAGTACATTTCTTATGATAACAGCACCGTTCTCCAACTTAATTTTTTTTTCAATATAACCGTTAATTGTTATAGTTATTCAAAGTCGGTGTCGTGAAAAAACACAGTTTAACGTAAGATTCGTTTATAATGTAATTACGTGAATTTGTTTTTCGCATAGTGTGACCTATGGTATTCAAGTACAAAAGTTTTAAAAAACGTATAAACAATTGTTGACCCTCTTATATAGGTTTGTTTTGTTGTTGCTTAAGACGCAATAAAAAGGCCTTTGATGCATTTCCATATTCATTCCTCAAAAAAAAAACGTTATTGACCTACACGCTCCTATCAAATAATTTCTAAGTACAAGTGCACTAAAACCTATATATAAACAAATATACATGTATGTTAACAAATTTATATATACATAAGTATTTGCACTTAAAGTCGTCTCTATTTACGTCTGATAAGTAATTTTCAAATTATATTTCTATAGAATCAAATAACACGACGTGTTCCAAGTTGACGCTAAAAATGCACAAGCGAAATGTAGATCAAGTGATAAAGAAAGTCACTCGGTTCATTGAGGTTATGGAATAGCTGATACTCGTAAATCCAGTTACAACTGGTTTATAAAATTTAAAATTGTCACTATTTTAGTGATTATTCAAATTCACATAACTTTATAAAAAATAGCTGACAGCTGTTCTTGAAGTCATTTCATCACGCCGAAGATGAGACTAAAGCTTCAGAATTATGTTATAAAATGTCTGTTTTGTCTAATGTGAAACGAAAGCTCATTGTGCCGATAATGCGTTACGTTTGTTTGGCTCCTTTCCCTATTTAAAAAAAGTCTATTGATAATGCCGACATACATACATACGTAATGTTCTAAAGAGAATACCCGCACGGCTGATGAATCCAATGAGATATTTTCTAATATCACCAATAAATTTGGATTTCATAAAAAAGATTTGCAGTGAGTTTAGATGCTAAAAATCGAGCTATTCAAGTTCACGTCCTAAGGTTTAGGATGAAGATAACTAATTTCTTTCAATTTTCTTCAACCCTTACTTGATTCTAGATTTTTTACCTTGACAGGAATGTCCTTCAATTTTGGTGTATTCGGTTTCGCTTCTGTTTAAGAGCGCCATTCGATAGCCAGATCCGTCGTGAGATTCATAGCCCTACGTTTTGTCACCAATAATAATGCGTTTCATCAGTACAGATTCTTTTGGTACGAATCTAGTATTAACACTCTTCAAATCCAAAATATTAATCAAAATGTGTAGAGTTGAGCCATGGGATGGGATCCCTTATTATATCTTTGATGCCAAGCGCCGCAGAGCTAATCTCAATGTTAATGCAAAAACAGCAGCAGTAGCTCCATCATTGATATCTAACTAGGTGGACAGCAAAGCAGCAATCAAGGCCTTCCCCTCGTTTTGCATACCGGCCAGAAAGGGAAGCAGCGTATCAATGGAGAGTAGAGAAAACGATAGATCAGTAATACATAAAGTTTCTACTTACACTAAATACAACGGTCTTTAGGAAACATGATTCAGATACTCACTGGTCACAGTCTGGCCGCGGCCACCAGAATTTAAAAAAAGGGCCCAAAATTTGGGGGTACCAGAGAAACCAGGGAATGGAACATATTTTGTTCCACATTAGCAAGGCAACGATTCATTTAGTGAGGTGGGTGAAATGTGGAGGCAAACATCCTACTACTGAATGAGGAAAAGCCGAAAAAGACCCTGCTAAATGTTGCAACTGCGGCGATTCTCATCCTGCAAGCTACCGTGGTTGTGTCGTCGCAAAAGAACTGCAAAAACTAAGATAAAAGAATGGTAATTCAGTTGAGGAGAATGCCAATGCTCCGACGAACAAACCGGGGAAAGAAATAAAATCCCTTTCTTCCGGTTCTAAATTTTCATTTGCACAAATAGCTAAACAAGGCCATACAAATACAATGCAAAAAAGTAGTCCGTTATCCCAAATCTTGGATAAACTAAAAGAGCAAGTCCTTTAATCAGCGGCTCAACGCTCTTGAGTACCATCTACAATTTATTGATGACCAGTAACTCTTTGAGAATAATGCTATGGAACGCTAATGGTCTTTCCAAAAGTAAGAATGAATTAGAAGTTATTCTACACGACAGAAATATTGATATATGTCTATTATCTGAAACGCATTTTACGAACCAATCATTTTTAAAATTTCAAAATTACGAACTATATCACACCACACCCGGCAAACTCAGCACGAGGAGGGAGCGCTATAATTATCAAAAGCAATATAGAACACAGCGACGAAGATCCGATTAAGATGGAAGAAATTCAAGCTACAACAATTTCAGTTAAATTGCACAATCACCCATTGTATCTTATTGCTCTGTATAGTCCACCTAGACATAATATAAAAATAAAAACGTATATGAAGTTATTAAAAAAATATAACGGAAGGTATATGATTGGTGGCGACTATACTCATTGGGGTTCTCGTTTAACTACAACCAAAGGTCGAGAACTTCTCAAAGCTATACAAGCAGTTGGATGCAATTTTGCTTCTACAGGAAGACCCGCTTATTGGCCTACAGATAGTCAGAAATTGCCAGACCTTCTGGGCTTCTTTATAATCAATAAAATACGGAAACTTAATTTATGTATAAAAGATTGCTCAGACCGAAGCTCTGACCATTCTCCAGTGCTGCTAACTCTGTATGAAAATCCAATTCTTTCGGCCGCCAAGTCAACGTTATGCAATGAACACATTAATTGGAATAAATTTAAAAATATATTGAATAAAGTCGACCCAAAGCTTAAGCACATATCGACTGGTATTGAGTTGGACTGTGAAGTTGAAGATTTCACAAACATAATTCAAAATGCTGCGTGGAAGAGTACACCAAATACCCGCGTGAATCTAAGTGGTACCAAATACCCAAAACACATCTTAGAATGTATCCATAAAAAGCGTAAGCTTCGACGGAGATGGCAGCGAACTAGGTCCTCTGCTCTCAAAACTGAGCTTAATAAATGTACAGCGAAACTAAGAGCACAAATTAAAGAGTTTAAAAATTTTTCATTCAAAACTTATCTGGCTAAACTCACAGCTGATAAATCCACCGACTATTCACTTTGAAAAGACGCAAGAAATATTAATGAACAAATAAAACATGTAGCACCATTAAAACTAATGAACAGAAAGCTGCCGCATTTGCAAATCATTTGAGAAATACATTTACGCCTAACGATGGGTATGCGATAAACTGTGAAATAACTGTAGAAATATTACGCAATTTACCAAAGAGTTGTATAAAAAAAACTTGTAAACATTATAAACAGTGCTTTATGCCTAAGACACGTGCCATCGCTTTGGAAAGTATCTGAAGTACAGGTACACCGAATAGTTAATTTCGTTGAAAATACAATCGATAAAAAGAACGTTTGTATGGCGGCCTTTTAGGACGTGTCTCAAGCTTTTGACAAAGTTTGGCACACGGGTCTACTGCTCAAATTGAAATACATGCTACCCAAACAATTTTGTGAAATAATTGCTTCGTACTTGAAAGATATGTAGATACTTCCGCATTAAACAAGAGGATGCATATTCAAACTTGCAACCGATAGAAGCCTGTGTTCCCCAGGGAAGCGTGTTGGGGCCAATGCTTTACTTGCTTTTTACCAGTGACCTCCCGTCTGATTCTAGTTATATGACAGCGACATTTACGGATGACACAGCTTTGTTAGCAGCTGGAGAGTCAACTTCAGTATCTAGTCGACGAGTGCACACAGCAGTCAACGCAATTACTAAGTGGGCATCTAAGTGGCGATTCAAATTAAACGACACCAAAACAATTCATGTCGACTTTACCTTGAAAAACCCGGCATATTGTCCAATTTATATAAATAACATTCCTATACCACACCATAACAGTGCTAAGTACCTAGGTATCACCTTAGATGCTAAGCTACGCTGGAAAGAGCATGTCAAAAAATTAAGAGCGAGCTTGATATGAAATTTGGCAAACTTTACCATCTAGTTGGCAGGAAATCCAAGCTATCAATACAAAACAAACTGTTATTATATAATCAACTCTTAACGCCAGTTTGGACCTACGGAGCCCAACTATGGGGTTGCTCAAATCAAAGCCGTATTGCCAGCACTCAGCGCTTTCAAAGTAAGGTACTAAGGACTTTAGTTAATGCTCTTTGGTACATTAGATCTACTGACCTGCACCGTGATCTAGGCGTGAATTCAGTGGTAAATGAAATCTACAAATTAGCAAAGTCTCACGAACAGACAGCACGTTAATGAGGAAGCCTCCAGACTCATCGAAACTGCTGGGCGAGAAATCTGGTTGAAACGCAAGAAGCCTTCCGATGTAGTAAGACAAAAGTAGCAGCAAATGTACTCCCTAATATTTAAGTTTTAAGTATCTCTCTTAATTAATTAGACTAGAATTGTTGTTAGTATTTTACTTTAAATACTAGGTACAATGTAAAATAATAAAAAAAATACAAATTTAGTGAGCCCAGGGTATTAAACATTGGAAGTAGTATCGATAGCGACACCTACTGAAGCTCGAGTGCTGCGCTGGCATTCTGAAGAATAATTTCTTTTCATGAACTAGTACGTAACGGCACTTCATCTGGCATCGCCACCAAAACTGGTGTATGCGTGGCTCATTAGTCCAAACTAACCTGACCTATGCAGCTAACGCGATGATTTCAAAAACTGTTTCTTTAACTACTTGTCGATGACTTCGTGTGTTTATATTGCTCTCATGATGGCAATAGATTCTATTCGAACTAAATGCTATAAAATTTTCTTACTAATAGACGCAAAAGTTTTATGTGAACCTTTAAACGAAAACCCTGTTATATTGAAGTCCGCCAATTTATTTTAATTCAATTAAATCTATTTATAGGGTGATTTTTTAAGAGCTTGATAACTTTTTTAAAAAAAAAAACGCATAAAATTTGCAAAATCTCATCGGTTCTTTATTTGAAACGTTAGATTGGTTCATGACATTTACTTTTTGAAGATAATTTCATTTAAATGTTGACCGCGGCTGCGTCTTAGGTGGTCCATTCGGAAAGTCCAATTTTGGGCAACTTTTTCGAGCATTTCGGCCGGAATAGCCCGAATTTCTTCGGAAATGTTGTCTTCCAAAGCTGGAATAGTTGCTGGCTTATTTCTGTAGACTTTAGACTTGACGTAGCCCCACAAAAAATAGTCTAAAGGCGTTAAATCGCATGATCTTGGTGGCCAACTTACGGGTCCATTTCTTGAGATGAATTGTTGTCCGAAGTTTTCCCTCAAAATGGCAATAGAATCGCGAGCTGTGTGGCATGTAGCGCCATCTTGTTGAAACCACATGTCAACCAAGTTCAGTTCTTCCATTTTTGGCAACAAAAAGTTTGTTAGCATCGAACGATAGCGATCGCCATTCACCGTAACGTTGCGTCCAACAGCATCTTTGAAAAAATACGGTCCAATGATTCCACCAGCGTACAAACCACACCAAACAGTGCATTTTTCGGGATGCATGGGCAGTTCTTGAACGGCTTCTGGTTGCTCTTCACCCCAAATGCGGCAATTTTGCTTATTTACGTAGCCATTCAACCAGAAATGAGCCTCATCGCTGAACAAAATTTGTCGATAAAACACATTTCGAACCGAACACTGATTTTGGTAATAAAATTCAATGATTTGCAAGCGTTGCTCGTTAGTAAGTCTATTCATGATGAAATGTCAAAGCATACTGAGCATCTTTCTCTTTGACACCATGTCTGAAATCCCACGTAATCTGTCAAATACTAATGCATGAAAATCCTAACCTCAAAAAAATCACCCGTTATGAAGTCAGTAATGAAACATTATATAATCGTTTTAATTTCTCTAATTCTAATTAATTTTCGAGTAAAAAATGTCAGGCCATAAGATCAAAAGCTAAATCTAATTTTAGAAACAAGTGAATTGCATAAATTCGAATTTAAATTAATTTTTTGCGACTCAAAGTAGACTAAACTAATTACTTCCAGTTTTATTGAATTAATGTGCTGCTACATCAGACATTTCGTAAATATACATGCTTAGATATGTATACAGTTAATATTTATATATAAGTACATATACATATGTGTTATACTAATATATTTTATATTAATTTCCCTGCAGTTTGCTTTGAATGAAACGAAAGTTGTTTTATAAAATAAAAAGACACCTAACTACAGATTGATCTTTTTCCACAGAATCACAGATTTGTACATATGTATGTATATCTTTCGCAAAAAAATGAGAAAAAGAAATAATCTGAGAAATATATTTAGATTTTTCATCATAGCAAACTTTGTCAACTTAAGACGGTTCAATGTGTGAAGTACTGAAGCACAAAGCTCTAAAGTTTCCATTCATCCTGTCGAAGTCAAAGAGCGGAACATGAGCGAAAATTAAATTAAATTAGCATTTTCCTATCTTTGCCACTACATTTTTTTTACAGAAATAACAGCGCAGTGTGCATTGTATTTTGGAGTCGGTAAAACATGCGACTCCTGTATAGTTTTTATTTAGAATTTTTTCTTACTATGACGATTATTACGAAAAATTGCAACCACTCCTACAAAGCCACATATCAAGACATGACATTCACACCTCGTTCCCGGATGAATCTGAGATAATCGTTGCCAACAGATCATTAAGAAATAGCAAAACTCCCAGACGGAGAAACATTTGCCCGGAATTTCTTAAAGCTGATGTCATTATTTTTTCCATAAAGAATGTTTAATAAGATTCGCACAATGTAGTAACCCCAGGACCACTTTCTCATTACCTTAGGGCAAAGATTCCAAGATGGACCTATTGGATGTCGGATTTTACTCTTCTGTCATTCAGGAATGCTTACGAATATGGCAACAAGACGTGGACCATCACAGCGAGTATTTTGCAACCGCAAAATCTCAGTCGATTGCTTTGAAAGATTGTGTAGGTATTTTGTCCGCATGTTATTAGCAATGATAATCTCTGGACCGCGTTCAAACACCTTCCGATCCATATCGAAATTAGACGCCACCACACACATAAAATGTGAATACAAAGTTCTTGCAGCATCCCAAATAAAATGTGGAACTTTTGACGTAATTACGACCTTATGAAAGCTTACCTGTTCCGAAGAGAATAAAGATTTAAAAGATATTGACTACCATTTATCGGAATTCAGAAGGTCTTAATTAAATAGCTGAACATGATCACCAGACTCCATTAGGCATTATTATTGCGTCCACTCGATGCCGATTTGAAGAAAAATGGCGCCATTTGGCCAAGAAAAAAGTCACCAGCGGGCAAAAATTTGTGCCGAATGAGGAGGTTATAGCCGCCAGGAGGTCTACTTTGCAACTTCCAGAAAACGTATTTTGAACATATAAAAGAACAGGAGTTTCTGGGTCAAGTGTATCGAGCTAAAGGCCAGCTATGTTGAGAAATAATTCCCCATATTTCAAAAACTTTATATTTATACTTTATCAGTACTAAGAAAAATCATTCCCATAGAAAATTTTTAAGACAACTGATAACAGAAGCACTTTACTGCAAAATTTACTTAAACCAGGTTATTGCGTCCTTGAAGCATCATTATGTCACACTTGATGGGAAGCAAATATTTGCTTGAAGACTACTTTGGTATTACGTATAGTATTTCAGTTGTGTACTCGTGCATATTATTTCAACTTACAATTTTAAGTACTCTTAAAACAACGTCAAAGCCGTCTTACTCTTTTAACATGTTGATATATTTCCAAACAAGCGGATCAGCTGATGATGATGATGTGATGACAAGTAGATAGCAAAGAATGAGAAATACGTTGGGTTGAATAATTATAATTACTCTTATCTATGGTATACACGTACTTTTGAGAAACTTAATAATAACAATAAAATGTAAATATTATACATATACACTAGGGTGTGTCATTCTGAGGCAAACTTTTCTTTTTCAACTGAAAAACACGCTAAATACTTTCGAAAATGTTAAAAAATTCACTCAAAAGATGAGCTCTTAATATTAATATTAAAAGGTACTTCTTTCAAATTTTCCGTTTTCCATATAAATAACATGGAAAAAAATAATTTTTTTTGTAGTGTGTATTGTTCGGAGGTTATTATATGGCACGCGATTGCTGTCAGTAGGGATAGTAAACTCGATTGCGATTCCACTCGAGAATCGAGTTTTCTCGTAAAATAATCGATTTTTCGGAATCGAGTTTCAATAGTCAGTAATATAAGTAATCTGCTTCGACTACTGAAGATCGAGAATGAAAAAAAAGGTTGACTCAGAATGACACACCGTAATATATGTATATTATGCACATAAGTATACTAATCTACTTAATAAAATACTCGTGTTTACAATTACATATAAATCTTTAAAGACCTTGCTTTGTGCATCAACCGCAGAGACAGTTGAAGGTATTCATAGCTATCAAGATAAAAATATGTATCTTAAATTCTTCTCAACTTATCAGCAACAATGACAGTTCAAGGAATGCTCAAAGCAAAATTAGCTCTTATATTTGTTGTCAAGTCAGGGATCTGAGACGGAACGGAGACTGGTCAGTCATTATAGTTTTTTTTGGAATTATTGGTTTTCCGCAGACATTACTTTCAGAGTTTAGTTAAAGATCAATGTACGACAAAAAACTTTAAGAACATATTCTAAGTTCTTAGAAAAGCCAGGCAGGACTTAATATCTTAATACACCGCAAAGTTCAATAAAAAAACGCTTATTGGATCAATTAAGAGACATTCTTCAAACTCAATCTTGATTCTTCCTAGTTTCTAAAATATTAGAACTATTAACCATAGTTAAAATTTCCATATACTTTTTTGAGCAAAAAATATTAAGAGTTTGCTCAAAATTTAAAATTTTTTTATTTATTCTTCAAAATCTATGTTATTCACCTCAAAGTAATCCGATCATCATCGTTTTACGTGTGATGACATCCTGGTAGCCGGAAGGCATTGTTTCAGAGACGTAGACGCGATACTGTTTTTCGAAAAAATTTAGTGATTTTGGAAGCAATCATGCTTTTCGGTATAAGAGAACAAAAATAAACATTAATAATCGAAAAACGCTTTTTTATTGTTCAAAATATTCTCAATCAGGATCCATTCACTTTGAATACGTTTGAATCAATTGTCGAAACACTTTTCCTTTCAATTTGAGGTATCTTCACAACATGCGTTCTGTAAACATCAACTGCCTCTTCAAAAAACATTGTTCTTCAGTTTATTTTTTATGATTTTTTATTATTTACGAACGGGAATAAAAAGAAGTCTATACGGATGTTTTAAGTGCTCGAAAATGGAATTGTTTCAGTTGCTGTGTGAAAGCTAACATTGGAGTGGTGAAAAGTGTTCCGTCTTCGGCGGTTGGTTTTCCTGGTTTCTTGAAAGGCAACGGCCAAAGAAATGGTTGCATTCCAATCAGAATTTACTAATCTGCGTTGTTCCATTGGCATGGTAGTTTTTCCAAAACGCAAACAGCCAGCCATTTGTTTGGAAATTTGTCGTGCGAGAAAATCTTTTGTTGGCGGTTAACTTTCAGACTTATACGTATAAATCCACGATTAATCATCTGACACATTGACATTGACATTTTTGAAGCACCGTTATGGTATTTTTTTAACATTTCTCTCGACCAATCAACACAAGCGTTTTTTTACAGATCGACAATAGTATAGGATCCAACGAGAAACAAATTCTCATGCAATATTGAGTATATAGTATGTATGCTGATTCCACGATAGGTCACATAACGAATATCAGCTTGTACACAGCGTCAATAGTTTCCGGAACAACAACTGATTTTGAACGACCTTTAGGAAGTTCGTCTTGGAGTGATCTACGACCTTAAGTGATTAATCCAATTACCATCAGTGCTTATGCTTGACGGAGCTTCATTGCCAAAAATTGAATGAAGTTCATCGATGCACTGTTGACAAATAATTCACCTCAAAAGCTGTAAAAAGTGGTCGCGCTAAGACGTTCGCTATTTAATTCCATTTTTGTGGCCGAGATGAATGTTTTAAATTACTGTAAACAACACAAAAAGCACAGTCAAACTTTAGGATAAGATTGGGAGTTGCCAGATTGCAAAACTAGAGTTTGCCAAATTCCGAAATATAAAAGCAATTTTTTTCTATACTGTTGCCATTTTGGAGATAATTTTGTAGTGCTACTGTCTTGATAATATTGATCCGTGTTAGCAAAGAGTTGGGACAATCGATTTTCAAGTGAATTTTTCACAAGCAACAGGACTCACCGTTGGCAGAAACAAAATTAGTACTTGTAATTACTTCGTGCCAGATCCTAACTATAACCTGGGTACATAAGAAATTTTCACGACGAGTCACAATAGAGGCGTGGGAGCTGGCAATGTCTATTGGCTAAAACTGGACGTTTTTGGTGTGCTTCCTTCCAATTCATTACAGAGCAGGTTAAAATTAGTAGATTAAAATGGTAGATGATTCCCTGCGACTCCCATAAAACACTTACCAAACCTGTTTGGTTTGTCAATCCTCCTTTGACCATTATTTGCGGCGGTTCTCCACGATTCAACCACCTCCTTCTTCGCTTGACATTCTCGCGACCCACTTTGCATAATCAGTAACATCCTTTAGAAATGGATTGATTTAATTACAATTCAGTGATGATATGCAGATGAAAACTTAATACGAGAGTTTTCCTTTTCAGCAACTCGTGTCACATATGTATGTGAAAATTGGCTAACCAGCCAATTCAGCGACAAAGCCGAATATTCAACAATGGTACAAAACGGTTTTGTATGCAATGTCGGTCAGACACGACAATTTCCATTATTTTATGGATACGTTTGACAATTGGCCTTCCATGACGAGGTACTTCGTGGACATCCACATTACGGGAACCGAATTGATGAAGCCAAAACTGCGCTTGATTGATCCTTTATCGAAGAAAAACTGTAAAATATGTATAAATATACAAAATAAAACTGTCCGAATAATTTTTGGTACAAAATCGTATCTTGGAATCCTGGAAGTCAATTGATATTATGTCGTAGATTATTCCTAGGGACCTGAAAGTTTCCTATTTGCCTGATTTTTGACTAATAATATGAGAAATTATCCCAAACCCCGGAAAAATTCAAATGTAATCTTCTAGATGTCTAAAGAATTAAGATTATGTAGCATGACACGATCGCACTTATACCACGCGAGATACGGATTAATGGAAAAATAATGTCATGTATAAGATCTTTTGATTTGAACTAAACTTTGGGATAGATGTTGCCTAATTGACAGGATACGATAGCTGGATATGACTGGAATTCCAAGAAGTCACGCAGCTGGTGACTGCTTACACGTCGAAATTCTAATTACAAGTTTGAGATCGGAATTCTTTTATACACTTCATACAATTCTCTGAAGGTCATATGGATAAGAGTTGAAGCAAGTTTAATTAACGGTTCAACAAAATACAAAATCTTTTTCTAGCATGTATGTATGTAATGAAATCCAATGAGTTCACTGACAAGTCTTGATATTTGTTTATCGCGTGTTAAGAACCCCTTTAACTAAGTGATCTGAAGACAAGTGCACATTTTGAAAAGTTCACTGCCTGAAAGGTTAACATTCCCAGTAAATATTTATGCATGATATGTATATGTGTTGATCTATAAGAAACAGTCAAACGCATATTTTACTACACTCTTGGGCAAATAAAATTAAAAAAATCCATAATAAATACAAATAAACAAAATTTGTGAGGTTAAAACACTGCGAAGTAAACAAAAAGAAACACATACACAAAAATAAAAAAACCAAATATTATTTAGAGTCTAGTAGCGGTTAGAAGCGGTTGAAGACTTGTGGTCAATACGTGAAAACAGACAGTTCATAAGCAATGAGTAATGCTTATTGTGTCTGACTCAAATTTAGCGTAGAAAGTCATTATTAAAATAATAATACGCAAAGTGGGTTTACAAGCAGTGTTCCAAAGTAAACAGGACTTAAAAAAAAACAGAACAAATGGTTTTTCCGGCAAACTCTATTTATTTTATTCAAAATAGTCTCCTTCTGCTTCAATACAGCTTTTTGCACGGTCCAAAAGCATGTCGAACGAGTGTTTTAGCTCGTTGGCCGGCATGGCCGCCAGTATGCCGGTGAAAGAATTTTGAATGGGCTCTACGTGTGCATAACGTTTTCCTTTCATGGGCAAATGCATTTTTCCGAAAAGCGAGAAGTCGCACAGTGCCATTTCAGGTGAATACGGGGAGTGGTTAATGGTTAAATGTGATTTTTGGTCAAATAATCAGTCACAAGCGTCGAATCGAATGTTGGATTCTGAGCAATTTATTTGGTCGTCAGCCAATTTGTGCGGAACAAACCGTGCACACACACCTTTCGTAAGCCCAAATATTAGGTTGTCAAAGAAGTCTTATTTTTTCTAGTTGGCGCTGAAAGCGCGTAGTTCTAGCTTTATTCGTCGTATTGGGTCATGCTATACCTTTTTTGGAAAGCTCATTTCACGCGCTAACACGTGTTTGATTGATTGTCGTTTCTTTTAAGTCGCTCGTGAGTTATAACGTCGCAAACATGGAGCAAAATAAAGAGAAAATACGGCATATTTTATATTACTATTACGATAAAGCCAAAAATACATCTCAAGGCGCCAATAAAATTTGTGCAGTTTATGGACCCGATACAGTTTCCGTTTCCACCGCACAACGATGGTTTCAACGTTTTCGTACTGGTGTAGAGATGGTCGAAGATGCGCCACGCTCCGGAAGGCCTGTCGTCGAAAATTGCGATAAAATCGCTGAATTGGTCGAAAGACACCGCCATAGTAGCAGCCGTAGCATCGGTCAAGAGCTGTGCATGAGTCATCAAACCGTTATATATATATATACCATTTGAAGAAGCTTGGAGTCACTAAGAAGCTCGATGTATGGGTGCTAAACGAATTGATTCAATAAAAATACCGCAAGACTTTTTTTGACAACCCAATATTTGGTCAAAATGCGATAAATTGATGGTTTGGAGATGTTCCATTTCATTTCCATGAATTTCAATGATGATTTCGACTGATTTTTGATGAATTCACGCACAGTTCCGTTAGAATTTCCGGTGATCACGGATTTTGATCGGCCCACATGTTGATCGACATTTATGTCCTCACGATCACTTTGAAAACTTTGAAACCACTCCTGCACTCTGCTACGGGATAGGCAATCATCGACATAAACTTGTTGCATCAATTGAAACGTTTCGTTAAAAGTTTTAATAATTCTAAAACAAAATTTTATGTTGGGTCTTTGTTCGAAGCTCATTTTCGAACCGATAACACAAACATACTGACACTTAAAACGCAATAACTTCAATCTATGAAATGTCATGAAATTCTCACTGGACAATCGGTAAAGATAGCAGATTCTAACGCAACAGTTGACATATAGATGGCGCCACAAGGGGCGCTAGATTCAAAAAGTCCTGTTTACTTTGGAACACACCTTGTAGAGTAAAATAGCGGTTAGATAAATATTGAAAACTTGTGGTCAATACGCGAAAGCAGACAGTTAATAAACAATGTGTAATTCTTAATGTGCCGGACTCAAATTTAGCGTACACACTCATTATTGAAATAATAATAAGAAAAGTGTATTTATTGGTATGGTATGTAAGTGTATTTGTTTGTATACACACAGCTCTCACGTTTATTACAGTTACAGCATGACCCAATTGTATTGGGTGGTACACATGATTTCATGGTTAATTTAAACACACACATCTTATTAGCAAATTAGTACCTATATACATACCTTGTATATACAGACAAATACTTAAATTGGAATATATATGTAAATATGTTTACAAAGTGGATATTTAATGAATTACTTAATCATCCCAAAAAGTAGTGATTACGTTAACTTTTCACTTGCACAAAAGAAAGCCAATTGCAAATACATTCTTCCGGTTCCTTACCTTTCCTTCTTTCGCTTATTTGATCAACTGCATTTTGCCAGGTTGGTTTGATAACACAGTGACTTTTCTTAATTGAATATCCATAAATTTAATTGCCTGTAACATTTCCGCTAAAGCCTCTTTCACCCTCAAATGAGTGGTATATCAAACACATTATCCATCCTAACAGTTTTATTGTAAATCTAATGGATAACCTGAGACATTCCCCCATACAAAAAGGGGTCAGGGAATATCCCAGGTCATCTGTTCTTCTTTACAGTGATAGCCGAGTTAACAGTGGAGGTCTTCCTCTTACTTAGCTTCCACAGGTACTGAATGGAAAACCTTAGAGCTGGAGTGTTTTCATCCATACGTTCGACATGACCTATCTAGCGCAGCCGATATCTCTTGATTCTGAATTCTGCAAAACCTTTTTCTCGAGCTCTCCTAAGGCCGACTCATCAGATTATGTCATTGTCCATGCCTCTGCACCATATAGCGGAACGGGAATGATGAGTGACTTGTAAAGTTTAGTCTTTGTTCGCCAAGAGAAAACTTTGTGGTACTGTACGCTCTCATCTAATTTTAAAGTAGGAGATAGGCGGTTAAAGGTTTATCAGGAAGACTTTTTATCAATTCAGGATTATCTTATGGTTCCCGTCTACATCAGCGGCAACTTTAGAATAAATTTATTTATTTTGAACCAACATGAATTCCATTAAATCCTTTATAATGGAATTCGTGTTGGTTCAAATTAAATATAGACCAAAACGCAACCCCGTGGATTACCATGAGATGGCGTAGCTTGATTATTAGGTCTTGTTCCAATATTCCGAACATTTGTTAGATACTGTCCTTGTGCCTCTTTTTCAGTATATTCCATTAATTTAAAGCGTAAACAACAGCGTTTTTTTTACTTTTAGCTTGGAAAAGGAAGAACATCCTGGATGACGAAAAAAGTTTGATAATGAGGAACTGAAAGTATTACTCCATGAAGATTGCTGCCAAATATGTTCTAGAACTACTCACAAAATCTTTGGGGGCCACTGTTTTCACTCACAACCTGTTAGATTTTGAGAAAGGATTTGGGTTTGCGTCCATGTAAAATTTTTCTCACTCAAGAACTGAAGCCATTGGATCACCGGTAACGTCATGACTTTGTTGATTTTGCCGCGGAACAACATTTTAAGAAAATCATCTTCTCCGATGAGGCTCACTTTCATTGAGTAGTGCGGTCAACTATTTTATTCACTTAAATTGACAGTTTTGTGAGGTTTTTAGTCCGGTGGAATCATCGGTCTGTACTTCTTTTCAAATAAAACTGGTAACAGCATTACTTTCGCCTGTAGAGCGGTACAGATAGATGATAAGAAACTTCTTATGCCCTGAATTGGAAGCACACATCACGTGCAACAACCAGGAAAAGTTTGGAGATTCGATTATTTCAAGAAATTGTATCATTGAAGGGCCTCCAAAAAGATCTGATTTAGCACCATTAGACTACTTCTTGTGGGGTTATTTGAAGTAATTGCTCTTTAACAATAAACCAGACTCCTTTCAAGCTTTGCAAGTCAATATTGAACGTGCGATTCATGACATACGAATTGATTTAGGAGAAATGTACTCTACTTTGTTCTTTTTTATATCTCATCTTCCAACCCATAAAAAATTTGCCGGACCTCCAAACATCGTTCCCAAATTTTATTTCTAAGTTTGTTTACTTTTCTCAGATCTTTATTACATTTTTCGAGCCAAAATAAGATTACTGCTAAGCCAAACATTATTTTGTGTTCAAAAAAGCTTTGACCATCAAACTATCCCCTTTTCTTCGAACATAGTACCTTTACCCAAAATTCAATCAAACCAAATATTCACGTAACTTTCTTTAGACTACAGCAAGACAGTGTACATAAAATATTAGCGCGTATTTTCCCACCCGTTCATAACACAGATCGCATAACTGTTGAGCGCAGCCAACTTCACACGTCAGACACGCAGAGCCATTGTTAGTCGGTCGGTTGGTTTTGCCAGTTTATTGTCGTCGCTACTGGTCAATTCAACAAACTTAATTGACAATCATCGCCGTCACAATTGACCGTGCCATTATTGCAACCGCATACGTATTTATTCATCTCTTTATATAATATAATAGGTATGTTGACACGTATGACTTGTACTTTTACCGTCATTACGGCATGTCATTTCGGTTTGATAAATTATGCAGTAAAATCGAAAGTGTGATTGCTCACACCCGCTCGAGTATACACGAACATACCGGCTGCAGTCGATGTGGTTTTACATGGGCGGAGCTGCACTTGACAGTGGGGGTCTCATAACCTCACTATGTCTATACTCTGAACAGGGTATATTAAGTTTGTCACGGAGTTTGTAACACCCAGAAAGAAGCATCGGAGACCTTATAAAGTATATACATATATAAATGATCAGTATGTTGTACTGAGTCGAATGGAATGTATAAGAACCTCACAACCAATCATTTGAAGAGTCATTATTGGTGTGAATAGATTAGTGTTGGAATACAATTTCTCTCCTCTTAGCTACATCGGACGATTACTTTCTTCAGACGGTCCAATTGTTGCCACTACAAGTTCAAATTAAAAGTTCGGTCATAAGGGAGGAGCTCATAGTGCAATCTCACTTACATAGTTACAGATTACTAACATCTTTTGGAAAAATAATGATTTTCTTTTTATTAGACTTTATATTATCGATTATTATTATTAACTTTGATGAGACATGTAGAAAAAAAAAATTATAACGAAACACGTATTACTATCAAACTATCGTTTTTCTCAAGAGTGTTCTCTCGAACTCTGTATCCTTAGAACGTAAAAAGTCACCAAGCGTCAACAAAAGGTCTAGTAAATTCTCGGTAGTGGTCGAATCAACTTCGTAGTTCTAGAAACGTTCACTTCAAAATTTTATTAGCATTATTCGTTCTCGTTTTCAGTTAGATCGCAGACGAGAAATCATGAAAGTCATGGCTCGAATAGTTCTAAGTTTTCATTATGGAAGTGCTGTCAAAGAAAAAGTATTTATTTCATTTGTTTGCAGTGTTGTTTGCCTGACGATTTCGGAGTTTTGGTTTTTTTCGTCCCCTTGGTGTTCAAAATGGCTAATCTCAGTCAACCAATAAAAATAACAGTCATCTTGGAAATGTTGTCCAGGCCGGATCACATTCGATTTATTTCTTTACTTAGCGAGCTTATTACGAGATATTTTAGTGCACTGATCTTTTTTTAGTTTTGAACTCTTGAGGTGGAAGGGAACTCTCTGTGAATTAATATCGGGACTTTTTTCGCTTAAATTTTATTTCAGCTGCAATGTTCTTATCCTATTTCAAAGAGTTTGAAATTTGAAATAAACTTCTTCCGAAGTAATTTGGTTTCTTTACCGCCGCTGAGTTTAGTTTATAACTTTCGAAGAATATATCGTCACCAAAAATGCAAAATCACGTAACAACAATTTCGGAAATTTACAGGGGAAAGAATGAAACACATAATAAAATGGAACATGAGTGAAATAAAATTGAAATATTGGTTTGAACTGGGTTATATCTGATAGCAGAACCTTAAAATGTTGGACATATGTATGTAATTTGAAGTAGTGGATCGTAATCAATAAAACACTCAATTCTGAATTTTTTGGTTAAACATTATTCTGCATTTTATGTGACGATATGTAGTTCTTTCTTTATTTCATACAAAACAAATCTCAATGTTAAAATTGAAGCGGATATCTTCAAGAATCTTTAGCAACAATTCTGTAGTATAAACTAGTCTCTTTGACCAAAATTATTCTTATGCAACAGTAGCTATTTGGAAACATCAAAATACTGTTTCCTTAACGCATGGCTAACACTACAGAACCAATGTAACCCCTTCCATCTCCACCTATGGTTTTACGTACGTCAGCATATGTGTAGTTAGTCATGCAGTTTTTGCATAAGTTTGTCTAAAAAAAGGTGTGTCAACACACCGTACGAGATTTTTACTCACATTTATGTAACGACGTTGGAAAGCGTAAGTAGAATTATTACATCATTGAATATGTGCTTAGATCAAGTTAACTGCTATACATAGTACTTGTACACGTGTTCTTATGTGGTACGTCATAACTTCTACTTAATTAGATGTCAAGAGCTACTAAAAAACTAAAATGCTCATATTTCATGGAAGTATTCCAAAAATGTTTATAAAAAAAGTATTGACAATTTAGAAGCGCTCATGCATTTCGTGACATACATAGATTAAAGTTAAACACAATTAGCAAATGTGGGAAATTTTTATATATTAAAAGAGTAAGTCGAGTTAATAAAATTAAATTGCTGTATGAGGTAATATTTCTCTAATACATATACATACATATATGGTATGTAACAAAAGAATGTGAAATAGAAAAAGCTTTTAAGACCCGACTAACAATGTGGTATTGAAAAATTTTGGTGTAATGCTTCTTAATACTATTTTTCTGAACAAAGTCAACTTCTAAAATATTTTCACGAGCCGACAGTTTGATGAACTTTAAGCTCTAAGAGGCGCTAGATATAAAAGTGATAGAACCTTCTAGAGAAAATCAAACAGAAAAAAGTAGAAGTGATAATAAGAAGGAGCACCGGGCTTAAAATTTCTCACGACAACTTATCGAAAACACAGCGATTTCCCGATAATTTTCATCAGCTGGTCTAAGTTGGTCTTCAGAAAAAAAATAGAAATAAAATGTTTCATGATAAATTTTGTAAGGCCAGGTACAGCGGCATCATATGTAGCTTGCAAACTTCACTTCTGTAAAATACGAAAATGACTAAGCTCTGCTTTCTTCTCGCATTTTTTCTACTGAATACCTGGCATCGCATGAGGCATGTTCAACCACTAACGCAGTTACTAAGTGCCTTGTTGAAATATGTGTTGCATCCTTAGAAAATTTCTGAATTACAAAAAGACTTATCTTTAGCAGTTCAAGTGTGAGGATCACTCTACGATTAGTTAAATATTTTAGCTTACACTACAATCTGTTGTCCTACATGTTATTCTAATATACATACTTTCGGTTTTCGTAGACACTGAAATCTAACCTTAATCGTTAGGACTCGGTTGTGGTTGTTAGTACTAACGCAATTCTAGTTAATTATATAGTAGCCGTAGAAGTGAGCTCATATAATATTGTCACTTTGACAACTTTAGGCACGATTAGGATCCCAAACTCCAGAAGATCGCTGTGTAGGTTGACACAACGAATTGCTGTGCTTACTTTAGCAGCTCCATAAGCGTTCAGCCCGTTTTTGCCAATGAAACCAACACCATAAATTTTCGTGATTAAAATGCATGTAGTGAGAGAAACTTCAAAACACTGGCTCCATCTCCGAATTTTTAATATGATACAGCCACGAAAGACAACACTTATTCAAAACCTGCTGTTTGGCGAATATTGTCACCCTTTAAACTGTATAGTAGCTTACGCGGTTATACTTCAGCTAGAACAAGGAGGATAGAGCCATGTTTAGAAGTTCATGTAAGTGAGGAAAGTTCTCTGAGCGCCATTCACTTACAAGTGGCCTGAAACGATTACTTTACATATACACATACATATCACACTATCTGGTGTAACTGCAGTAATTCAGTAGTCGAACCGTTAGACTACTTGTGAGGAGCTCTAACTAATATTATTACTTATCTTCTAAACTCCCATAAAACTGTTTTAAAATCTGGAAAATCCTTTTGGATTAAATTCTGTAATCTTGCGAAACTATTCACTATATCCGAGGGCTGTCTGATAAATAACCGACCTATCCATCATGCAGGCGATTTTTTCAAATTTTTTTTTTTTTATTTTTCTACATAGTCTCCTTGTAAATCCCCACACTTTTCCCAGCGATGCTCCCATCTCTGCAACCCTTCCAAATAGTACTTGGCGTCTTTGACTGCAAAATACGAGTTCACGAAAGAGATTGCCTCCTCATTTGACGAAAATCTCTGGCCGCCGAGCGCAATTTTAAGTTGAGGAAACAAAAAAAAATCGCTTGGTGCTAGATCCGGTGAATAAGATGGATGGTCAAGCAGTTCGAACCGCAATTCGTGGATTTTCGCCATGGCGACTGTTGAGGTGTGAGATGGTGCGTTGTCTTGGTGGAACAAGACTTTCTTTCTTTTGCAAATGTGGCCGATTTTTCGAAATTTCTTCCTTTAGCTTGTCCAATAATGATGCGAAGTATGCTCCTGTTATAGTTTTTCCTTTTTCAAGATAGTCGATAAAAATAATTCCATGGCTGTCCCAAAAAACACTCGCCATCACTTTCCCAGCCGAATACACAGCTTTAGGTTTTTTTGGGTCCGGTTCCCCCTTTTCAATCCACTGTTTAGATTGGATTTTTGTTTCGGGCGTATAATGATGAATCCAGGTTTCGTCTACAGTTATCAATCGGCGCCAAAACTCGGTCGTATTGCCTCTAAATTGAGCCAACAGTGCGCTGGAAATGTTCATGCGCGCACGTTTGTGGTCTAGCGTAAGCAAACGCGGCACCCAACGCGCGGACAGCTTTCTCATGCCCAAATCTTGGTTTAATATGTGACAAACATGTTCTTTTGACATCTTCATAATCTCAGCTATTTCCCTAACTTTAATCCGGCGGTCGTCTAGTACCAATTGATGAACTTTAGCGATGTTATCGTTAGTGGTTACAGCTTTTGGACGCTCAGGACGTTCATCATCTTCCAAGCTCCTGCGACCACGTTTAAATTCAGCTGCCCAAAATTTTATGGTGGTAAACGATGGTGCAGATTCACCGTACACAGAGTCCAACGTATTGCCTTTCAAAAATAAAAATTTAATTACAGGTCGATATTCAATTTTTTTCCATTTTGGGGAAATCACCGAAATAGACTCACAAAAACGACTGTCAACAGATAATTGCGCAAGATAAATTTCTGAAATTTTGGCGAGTAGCTATTATAATATGCACAATTTGAAGTAGAAACTTTTTTTCAGAGGTGCCGCTAGCTTCACGTTGAGGTCGGTTATTTATCAGACAGCCCTCGTACATATAATATATAAGAGAGAGTCCGATTGGCATCGCACTTCAGCTTTGACCACCAAAAATTGAAACAAGGAATAGTCTTAAACCAACTTTAAAAATATTATATGAAGATGTGACCGAATTTCATGTTTATCTAGTTCCCACTTCAAAGAAAGCAGTCCCTGCTTTTGATAGAGCCTCACATAGCAAAACATATTTAAAGTGAATCGATAGTTTTTAAAGGCTTAGCAGTAATAAATTTTTGAAGGATGAGTCATAAGGTCCGAACTATTGATATTAAATGAATTTGGACTTTTGTACCAGAAGTAACATGCCTCAAAAACTGAATATGGAATGAGTCACACAGACAGCCTTTGTAAACCGCACTCCTTAAGAATACAGTAGAATAAAAAATTTTCTAAAGAATCAATTAGACGTACGCAATAAACTTGACTCATACTTTTATTGACCAGTGGGACCACAAAAGGAGCTTACATACAAATGTGGGAATAGCCACACAGTACGTAACGAATATCGCAGAATACAAAGGAACACGCCCACATTTAATTGCAATTTCTCGTAAGTCAGTATTAGTCAGGTGAGATGTATCATCTTGAATAACAACAATGCGTCACATAAGTACAATCCCAACAACAATAAATGCAGTAACAGTAAATAATCAGCTTCATCGAAATAAATGTGTCATGGCTATATATGCGCACCAGTTAGCTGGGAGGGCTAGGTTAATAGGGGAACTATTTTTTTTAATGCTTATTCGAAGAAATTACTTTGAATCTCATACAGAAACAAGAACGAATTGAAATATTATTGAAAATTGGGTTGTTTACAGAACATTTTAACCTTGACCTTCCACACGCTGATTTACAGCTTTTTTTCTGTAGATGAGCTTTAAGCTGACAGAACTTTCGGAAGGTAATCAAACAAAAAAAGTAGAAGGGATAACTAGAAGGTAGAAAGGAACAGCGGGCTTAAAATTTCTCTCTACAACTTATGGAAAAGGCAGCGATTTGTCGATAAATTTCATCCACTGGCCTAAGTTGGTCTTCAGCGCACAAGAGAGTTTTTCAGGTGATCCACTTGTTTATACTTAGTACACGCACTACTTAAGAGCTTTTAGCTTGGGCGTAGAAGAGCAGCTCATTACTCCCTGCCGACCCCACTAAATACATAACGAAACCTCCTTGGCTTCGCCTCTATAAAAATTAAGCCAACTTTCATATGTATCCACCTTTCTTACGATTTTTTGTTTAACATTTTTCGAATAACATTTCAATTTTCTGCTAATAACAATAACAAAGTATTTTGTTTTTGCCCTCAATTAATGTCGCGTGCAATAAGATCGGCATTTAAGAGAGAGCGGCGTTAACTCAAAAGCGAAAAAATCAAAACACTTCAATAAAATTGCAATCAAAAGTGTTTACAACAACAAGCTGTAGAAATTTGTGTGCCGGCGAGACGTCATAATAAACAGCAATAAGTAAGATTTAAATTAAGTATAGTAGTATGCACAAATTGGCAATTAGTAAACACGACAATATGTCACCAAAACACAATAACAATAAATACTGGTTCAAATGTTGCAAAGCAAAAAAATATCGTTGGATATTATTGCATTTAAATATACATTTGTATATGAAGGTGCATATTTATATTTTTTAAGCGCAAATAATACTGATAGAGTAAATCTGTAGAAATGCTACTAAATATAACTCTAAGACGCATCAAAAATTCCAAGCGATAAACTACCGTTATCACCCGATCCGATCGCAATGCGTTTCAACTGTTTCCTGTGAATATCGGCTGCTCTGCTGACGTCAAAATAGTTCATTCACGTGTTCTTTATCAACAGCAACATATAGTACATTAGGTGTGAGCATAAGCTGAGCAGGCTTTAGACAATTTTCCGTCCCAGGCACATGCCAATTTCGCTTGTTGATTACGGAGTTTAAGTTCATAGTTCTTTCTACCGTCTCCTATTTCTTTCTTTACCATGGAAATACCAAGATCTTTGTGAATATTTTCATTACGAATGTAAAGGGTAATCAATTTCGAGGTTCCCTACATTTCTAGAGAAATAACATAGAAACTTCAAATTTAATGGGGAATGTTTAATATCTTTCGAAAAAACATTCTTTGTCATTTATTTTTTTGAAGATTATCTCTTTTAAATGTTGACCACGGCCACGTCTCACATGGTCCATTCGTTGAATCCAATTTTCGATGACTAGTTCGAGCATTTCGACAGGTAACTGACGAATGGCATGCGCAATGTTTTGCTAAAGTCCTGAATCGAAGCGGGATTTTCCGCATAGTTTGGAATTTACATTTCTTTACAGGAAAAAGTCTACCGATGTGATATCACCCGATCTTGGTGGCCAATCGACAGGCCCAAAACGTGAAATTATCTGCTTACCGAAGTGTTCTTTCAATAAATACATTGATTGATGCTGTGTGTGGGAAGTGACGTCGCGTTGTTGAAACCAAGACGGTAACGTTCTCACCGGTATCTTTTTTGAAGAAATGTGCACCGATGATTCCACCGACCCACAAACTACACCTAACCGTTTTTTATTTCTAATTTTTTTTCCGTTTTTTTTGTTTAAATTTTCACCAAAATATGATTAAAGGTTCTTAATTCTACACATTTGATATATGTAGATTTTGATGTTTCATAATAATTGTTTTAGATATACTATAAAAATGGAAAGAGCCAAGAACTGCAGTTCTGACTGTAGAAAACTGATCAAAAATTTAAGTATCTTAGCTCGTGCAAGCTAAAAGCCCAAGGAGAACAGCTATAATATTTGGCTGTTGAAAAAAATTATGGAAAATGTAAAAATTTACAAACAAAAACCAGAAAATAGGGGTAAATATAAGTGCGGTTTCGCAAAATCGATTACTGCGTCAAGTGAAACAAAATCCGTTTGTAAACCCTTTTGCTCTAAAGAAGCAGTATTCATTGAGCGTCGATGTTTCAGCAGTTCAAACATTTTTAATCGAAAATAGGTTGAAGATCGCGCGGATTGGTCAAAGTGAATTTATTCGACTTTAACTAAGGAAGGAAGGATTTCCTCTCACACCACACTATAAACACGACAAAACAAGGCGACTAGAGTGTAAAAGTATAACAATAGGCGAGGCACCTCCCATCTCTTATTATAGAACAGGTCACCTATTTCCCTGGAAACATATAAATTTGAATAACGTCCTCTATCTATGCTGATTCAATATCGGCGGTGTGTGCAAAATTTCAAATTAATGTCTCAAAAGCCGAGCGACTAATTCGGATCAATGAAGACAGGCGGATAGAGCTAAATCGACTCAGCTTGTAACGCTGATTATTTATATATGCACATATTTAGTTTATACGGTCTCCCACGTTTCCTTTTTGATTTTAAAAATTTCCTGGTAAACTTAGTACACTATGTCCCGGTTCAAATGATCAGAACGACGAGACAAATAAGTTCCCGAAAGACTTTTCGCCCTTCCATTGGAGTACATCTATTTGATCCATAATATAATAATCTGTAAATCTTTGGCTGACTGTGTACCAAAAATGTTAGTAAATTCGCGTGACGCCTTAGGGAAATCAATTGAGCATTTTCCCTAAAAATAATGTGTCTGATACTATTTATTTACTATTTTCACAACACAACATAGAGAAATAGCACTGTCACTTTCTTCCTTCGGCTGTCCCCCAAAAAAGTAAAACATTTTCCGCGTAGCATCGGTCTAGTTTGGGTATAGTATCTTTCTGATCGAAGTATTTTGTTAACTAGCTATCTTAGAGATTCAAGTTCCGAAATACAACCTGTTTACTTTGGAACGCACATTATGGTATAAAATTAGGGGATTCGTTTGAAGGGTGAATGTGTATCAAAAAAAAAATAAATAATTTTACAACCTTACATACACACAAATTGGTCTATTAAGCTATTACAACACTCGTAACCCAGCAGCGCATCAAGTGGCTGACAATAAGAATGATGAATGGGCAAATGCAAAACACTTTTGTTAAATTATTTGTAGCATTCGTTCCGCTGACAGTTTAACTGTAATATTGTAATGCAAAGCAATTTAACTAATTTTAAATGATTATAAATAGTAAATGTATGTGGCTAGCAAATCATTTGAAAGTTAGTTTGAATAGAAACTATAATAAAAGCTTGTATCAACAAAGGGCATGTAGATCTTTCAAATTGAAGCCACCGCAGTATTTATGTTCTAAAAATTAAGAGATTTGAACCAGAGACATATCGAAAATATTGTCTTCACAACTACTTGCAACGAAAAATTATGTAGTCTTTTTGTGGAAGTTGAATTTTTTTTTCCAAGAAGCTAGAACAGTCGACCATCCGGACTATAAGGTGAATAAATAAGAACCTCCTAACTAAACTCGCGGTGTTTTTGAAATGTCACTAACGATGCATGTGGCCTGCCGTTCTCTGGATAAAATGCAAACCCTCGCAAATCCACTCATGTTGGCTAAGCTTCAGATTCTGGGACATTGCTTTTGTAAATCGTCCAATTGGTGAAAGTATAGGTCCGAATTAAGAGTCCCAAGAAACACATATGTAGCAAACCTTTACTGACCGTCGATTTTGGATTAATCAAATTATTTTATTTTATTATATTTTTCATAATTTATAAGGTAAAACAATAAAAGCTCTATTAAGAAGCTTTTTTCAAAAACTGAACTTTGTATTAAAAACTAAATATTATAATATTTGTTATTTGCTTAGAAGGTCATGAAACGTTGTTCTTTTCAATCTGCGTCTGCTATTTCTTGTCTCTCTTAGTTGTCAGGCTTCAGCGTTTACGTGGTTTTGCAACCTTATGGCATGTTCCGATGCCGTTTCGCGAATGACTTCCCGAACCATTTTTATGTGAAGATCATGATGTAGATCTGAATTCAATATGTATCACGGGGCATTTGTATTTTTTCCCAGAACTTTATTTTGGAATCTTTGCACCATTTCGATGTATAACGGTGCAGCGCATTCTCATAGTTGAATTCCGTATGTCCAAATGGGCTTTAACGTTTGATTGTAGACTAAAATATTATTTGAGGTTGTTAGGGGTGCTTTTTTGGCGATTAACCAATTTATTTTGTTGTATTTTAGCTTTAGTTCTGCAAGTTTTCTTTATATTTGCTCCTTCCACTTTAACTTTGCATCCAGCGTCAAACCAAGACATTTCGCCGAGGTGGAATACGAAATTACTTCATTCAATTCATGATTGTCCCTGCTTGATTCTGAAGTAAGTGACTTGTTTGTTATCACCAGTATGTTGTGATTGAATAGCGATTCGCAGTCAGATTTTCAAGTCATGAGAATTCTTTGCGTTAATCCATCGAGCTTCTTCTTGTATCCAGCTTTATTTAAATGGTTTCAAATGGCTTTTTTGCACTGTTCAACTTATAAGCAATGGAAACAGTGCTCAAAAGACGATCGAACTCGATTCTATTATTTCTGATTTCTATTATTTGTATCGATATTCAACATTGGACTTTCCAGATCATCGTTCAACTTTTACAACAAAGTTACCGGAACGGAATCGACAAAACCCGAAATTATGCGTGTTTTCAGTTACAGTATCAATACGCATTTTCAGTCGCTTGTATTGATTTACACCGT